>CAIGQQ010029327.1:0-26756 GCA_903798035.1 Danio albolineatus
CGATCAATGGTCATCGATGATGTTAGGCGAAATACACTAACTTTAACTGTTTAAAGCTATAGTTACTCATTCATTAGTTAAAGTTATTAGTAACTAGTAAAGTTATGGTAACTAATAATCTTAACTTTTCTGAATTTGGTTGTAATACATTAATGTGCACCTTTCTTAAGCTGCTTTGAAGCAATAATTATTTTGAAAAGCGCTGTACAAATAAACTTGAATGAATGTTTTTCCATTTTCTGTTGCACAGAGACCTACCCACCCAAACCAGCCAGCAACACCCAACGCTATGTCCCAGAAAACGGCATCTCATCAGTAGTGAAAGCACCTCCTCCGAAGATAGAGAAACCCAAACGCAATGTACCTGCAAAGGTGATCGAAGACGTCAGGCCCAGTGTTGAAAGCCTGTTAAATGAGTTGGAGAGCTCCGTCCCAGCTCCTGTGTAAGCTTTTACATTAATGCAATACAAATTTACTCACAAAGCATGTTTAAAAAAACAAAAGTTGACCAAAGTGCTGAACATGAAATTCTAAAATAAGAGTTAGAAGGTTTAATCAAGAATATCAGATTGAATCAGTAAAAGCAACAAATGAACCAGTAATCAGGGAATATTAATTGAGGGAAAATAGATAGATCTTCAAAGCAGATTTATTATTTATATTATACATTTGGATCTAACATTTTTATTATGTAATATTTATGTTTGATTTTAGAACTTTATTTTATTTGACCAACCTTTTAGCTGTAGTTCATAGGGGTGTCAAAATTAATTGTTTCTTCAGTGCACTGCGATGCAGACGCGGACAATTTAGTATCGGTTCAGTAATAGATTATAACCGGTTATTATGTTCTGACGTCATCTCATATGTGCTATGTCGTGCTAGCGTGCTATGGCGAGAGTGAGTATTTAAAACGCTCCATCTACTTAACTCAGAAACTGCACAATTTCACAGCGTGTGTGTTTGCTGGACTTTTATTGACTCTTACAGCAGAAGCCCCTATTTCACTGCCATTGAGAAAATGAAAGTACTCCTTTTCTCTCTCTGGCCCATCTGACCTGCTGGTGTGACTTTTCCTCTCCTCTCTGCGGTTACAGCGATACTTCTGGATACAGACACAAGTGCGTGTCTGCAGGGTTTTCTCCTCCACGTCTATCATGGATCAGCTGTGATCCCCGCTGCTGTTTATCAGTGTTTATTTTCGGGGAACAGCGCCAGAGCGTTAGAGCCAATCACAGCCCTTTCTGTTGAGTGCGTGACCAATCATAGGGGTGTAAGACCTCACTAGATAAGGCTTAGAAAACAAGCGGTATATTTATATTTGTTTACTTGCTATAAATGTTGTTCTGTGCGTGTACTTGAGTTTTTAAAGGTACAGTTTATATATCTGACTGTTTGTATTAAAGGACAAAATTGTGTTACTAATAGTATATAAATATAAATATATATACTATTATGATAGTAGATGCACCGAGATATCGAATTGAACCAAATCAATGGCATGATAATCGTAACCGAACCGTGAGACCAGTGTAGGTTTACACTCCTAGTAGTTCACTTCCAGAATGAAAATTTTGCATTTACTTAAACTTGACCTGTTCCAAACTCTATGTGCTTTATTTAACACAATATAAAAAAAAAGAAAATGTTGGTATCCGAACTATTGACGGTCACAAGTGACTTCCATAGTAGGGGGAAAAATACAATAAAAAGTTAATAGTGCTCAATAGTGACCAATCATTTAGGAAGTGAGCAGACACATCCCTTTAAATTAAAAATGATTTACTTTTTTCATAACTTGACAAAGGTCAATGATATGTTGTTTAATTTTTTATATATATATTTTATATTTAGACTTAAACACAGGTATTTTAAAAAAGTAAAAGTGTTTAATAAATAGTGAAATCTATCTAGAGCAGGGGTGGCCAAACTCAGTACTTGAGAAGTCTGCAGGACCGAGTTTGGGCACCCCTGATCTAGACCTTTTCTTACATCCTATTTCATTACCTTTATAGCGCTGCCCCGACGGTGCCGATGGTTTCTGAGTTGAGAGGAGTTCAGGAAGAGACTCCTGCCCAGCAGCAGGCCCGAATTTCAGCTTCATCAGCCACACGAGAGCTCGACGAACTCATGGCTTCACTGTCTGACTTCAAGGTTCAGAGCAATGTAAATATTGTCTATATACTATTTCATCTTTCCTATAAATGTCTGATAGAATCCTAAAATATGATTCATTGCACCGCTTATACTGTTAATACTGGAATACTGTTTCCTGGTCCAAGTCGTTACACAGTTGAATTGAGTTTATTTTAGTTTATGACTCCATTTTTAGTCATAAAACACATTTAAAGTGATTTTTTATTTTTTTGTGTAAAATAATGATGTGCACAACAGTCTCTGCACTTGTTGCATCACAGACATCAATATTTTAATGATTTATAAAAGATTAATCAGTTTCTAGTCATCAGATATTAGGCATGGTTTATATAGTCATAAAACACATTATATATATATATATATATATATATATACTAGTGAAGTGAAGGATATACTAACAAGTAAAGGATGGAGTAGGGTCTGTCTGCGGACTGAAAGACAGGCGTAACATTCATGGGCATAATTTTTTGTATGTTAGAAGCCTAACTTGAAGTTATGGAGACCCACATGTTAAAATTATGTTGTCGGCAAGATGGTGCTGTACATCAGTTAACGCCTACACTTACTCCACATCTAAACCCAACCATCATCGTTATTAACATCTACACCTTTCCCAACCCTTAACCCAACCGTCAATTATTAACATCTGCACCTTCCCCGACCTTAAACCCAACATCACAGTTATTAACGTCTACACCTTCCCCGACCCTAAACCCAACCGTCAATTATTAACATCTGCACCTTCCCCGACCCTAAACCCAACATCACAGTTATTAACATCTACACCTTCCCTAACCCTTAACCCAACTGTCAATTATTAACATCTGCACCTTACCCGACCCTAAACCCAACATCACAGTTATTAACGTCTACAACTTTCCTAACCCTTAAACCAACCGTCAATTATTAACATCTGCACCTTCCCCGACCCTAAACCCAACATCACAGTTATTAACGTCTACACCTTCCCCGACCCTAAACCCAACCGTCAATTATTAACATCTGCACCTTCCCTGACCCTAAACTTAACATCACAGTTATTAACATCTACACCTTCCCCAACCCTTAACCCAACCGTCAAGTATTAACATCTGCACCTTCCCCGACCCTAAACCCAACATCAAAGTTATTAGCGTCTACACCTTCCCCGACCCTAAACGCAACATCATAGTTATTAACATCTGCACCTTCCCCGACCGTAAACCCAACATCACAGTTATTAACGTCTACACCTTCCACGACGCTAAACCCAACATCACAGTTATTAACATCTACACCTTCCCTTACCCTTAACCCAACCATCAATTAATAACATCTGCACCTTCCCCGACCCTAAACCCAACATCACAGTTATTAACATCTACACCTATCCCAACCCTAAGCTCAACCATCACAGTTATTAACATCTGCTCCTTCCCCAACCGTCACAGTTTTTTAACGTAGTTTTTTTTTTTTTTTTAAATACACTTGATGCACTCGCCATTGTACTGTTATTTGATCTGTCATCTATCATGACAAAACGGATGAAGTCAGCAAGTGGAGTTGCATGGAGAGTTGCTAAATAAATGAATAAAATAATACATCAAATTAATTGGTTGAGGATAAATTCTGAGAAAACATTAAACTCGTGAAAACATTTGCTGAAAATGTTTTCTGTTCCACCATCTTGCCAATAACTTACGACATGTTACGCTCCATGTTATATCCCGGTCTTGCAGTCTGCCAGTCACTTGGAAGGTTGAGTAAATGATGACAGAATTTTCATTTTTGTGTGAAATATCCCTTTTAAAAACGAATGGAATCTTTAAATGTTTAGAAATGGACATGCTTTTAATTAGTGTTTTGTAATGTTTATACATTTTCTGGATTATTGGTTTTATTGCTTGTTTAGCAGTTTGAAGTATTATAGTGGGTATCAGAAGTGCTGTTTTATTATATGCATGTCTGAAAGTGCTGATAGGGATAATCAGATATAGTACACAGTAGATTATTATCCATCAGGCCTTTGAAATGAATAAAGGTTTATATGCTTCTATAAGGGTATGTTCTCATGGGTCCATTATGAAGGTCTTGTTAGCATTACTTTCTTGGCCGAGAGCCACACTGCGGTTGAAGAGGGGGAATCTGGAATGCATGGGTTGTGGTGTCATGTTATATCTTGTGATTATATTTGCTCTCAGGTTGTTAAATCAAATATCCAACTTGTACTTTGGTGGTATTTTCTTAAATAAGTGTGTATGTCATAAGCAAAACTTGTGAAGATAGGATTATTTGCATTAAGCTACTTTTTTATGCATTGGCTTTTGCTTGGGCTTCCCACTGGTCATTGAATTTTTGGAATATCATGGAATTTTAAAAAGTGTATTTCAGATATTTAAAGTCAGGTAATGTTCAAGTAATGAAATATCTGGGATTTTCAAGTAGGTATCACTGCAACCTGGAGACCTCCAAGAGGGAGGTGTTCACAGCAAGTAGGCTGGGTGACCTCCAAGTGGGAGGGACTTAAGCCACAAGTGGACTGGTTTTAGGGTTGGTGTAGGTGTAGTAAACATTAGTCAAATACAACCGGTTACTGTGATGTTGGGGTAGGTGTAGTAGACGTTAATAAAGCACAACAGGATACTGTGAGGTTGGGGTAGGTGTAGACCAGGGGTGTCCAAACTTGGTCCTGGAGGGCTGATGTCTTGTAGACTTTAGCTTCATCTTTCCTCAATATACCTGCAAGGTTGTTTCTGGAAAGCCTAGTAAGAGCTTGATTAGCTAGCCCAGGTGTGTCTGATTTGTGGTGGAACTAAACTTTGCTGGACACCGGCCCTCCAGGACTGAGTTTTGGCACCCCTGGTGTAGACGTTAATAAAACAACAGGTTACTGCGGAGTTGGGGTTAGGGTTTGGGTAGATGTAGGCGTTAATAAAACACAGGTAAGTCTCCAGGTTTGAATAGCCCACTTGGAGCTCAAATTCCAAGTTTGCTTCGCCCTCTGTTTATATTTCCCTATATTATATTTGTTTATATCATAGTGTGTCTCATGCCTATCTTTATAGTTTTCTTTTCAACTCATCAACTGACCGCCACATAAATCGTGCAGTCATCAGACTGTACTTGTTCACTTAGGCTAGCATGCCAGGATAAAATATATTTTAAGAGCTTTGGCTTCAAAATTACCACTTCAAAAACTAGGTGTTAAAAAGGAGAGGACAGAAAAGCTGAAAGTAAAATTTGTAAATCTACCATCAAGCTATCAAATATCGCTCAAAGAGCTTTCTCTAACAAGGAGTACCCAATATTTTTTCAAAATCTGAGGCAAGTTTACAATCATTGTTTTCATAGAAGCTGTTGAAGTCATGCAAAATAATATTCTAAGTAAAAGTTTGCATTTTAAAACCTGTTTATACTTTTAATTATAGGTCAAATCAGCATTTTAGTCGGTGAAAGTCAGGAAAAAGTTTGATATTGGTTTAGACTGGCAACAGACTGTACTTAAATGCTTTCTTTTCTCTTTGATTGTTGTCGTCTTGCTGTTTGGCTGTCTAGTCTAGTTCTTTGTTGGTTAAGGAGGACTCATTTTCCACTGAAGGGTCAGAAATTTCAAATCCTGTGGTCACAGTGCCTTCCGGCAGAGACACGGAAGTATCTGACCACAATGTTTCTTCCCCAAATTGCACACCAATTTTCCTGGAACTTCACATTGTTGAGGAATCTGCGACTATCGCTCCAGTCTCCAAACCCATGGTGCTCCACACATCCTCCAAGACCCATTCAGAGAAAGTAGTCGTAGATTCTAGTGAGCCTCGATTATCTCCAGAACCACCTGCAAAAACACCAAGCTTACCAGCATCAAGTGTGAACAATAGTGATGTGAAACCACCCAAGACTGTCTATCCAAAAACCTCAAGTCCACTTTCTATCTCTAAAGACACTCCACCTGTTGTAAGAAAGGTCTCTTCACCAATTCCAAGGATTTCAAGCCCAGTGGCAAAAAGCCCAAGTCCACCAGAGATGATCAAGAGCTCATATCGAATTGATAGTCCCGTAATGGTTGCTAAAACCTCAAGTCCAGTGGTGGTAAGAAAGAGCCCAAGCCCCATCACAACTATTAAAGCATGCAAAAGTCCAGTCCCTAGAGCCCTTGCCAAGACCCCAAGTCCCGAGCCAGGGATTGCTCGCAAGAGTCCAGTGCCAACTACCATTACACTGCCTGCTCCTCCAGTTTCATTAAATCCCAAACCTTCCAAAAGGAAAGCTGAGAACTCTGAACCGGGCATATTGGGAATAAGTCTTCCTTGCCCCAAGCCTCTCCTGGAGGAAGCTTTGGATAAGTTGTTGACATCCAGTCTTGACACCCAACCAGAGCCAGTGAAGCAGCCTATAGGATCTCCTTTCTTGTCAGAGGGAAATAAAGATGTTCTGGAGCTACTTCATCAGTCGATGCCACAGGATGGCTTGGGAAAACTCAGTTGGATGGATGAGTTCCCAAATCCTGCATCGTTCCCTGGAGCATCTGATGTTTCTCTGGATCTTCCACTTCTCCAGCCTTCTGCGGTCGAAAGGCTCTCTGCTTCTGGACAAGTATGACAAGCTCAAACAGTCAGACGGTCTCCAATTTGCACCCCTAAATTTAGCAAGCATGAGTGAGAAGCATGCTGAACCGCTTACGGCTGTTTATGCTTTCTTAAACACATGAGCTTGATCCTTGGGACTGCTGATATCCTATCTGAACCTTTCCATCCTCCCTCGGATAGAAGGGCCCACCATTAGTGAGTTAAATATGCCTCTCAAAAACATGATACACGTGTGCAAAGTCACTTAGTGGTCCTAAAATTGGAGTGTTGATCATTGAGTTTTTCATAACTGTGCAGTTCTGTTGCATTGCAGTGAACTGTGTGTTAGAAAAGGTGTAGGATTGAGGAATCCCAAGTATGTGTGGTGCATGGATAAGATTTTGTGGAAGAAGTCTTTGCGATGTTTAAATGCATGCCCTGACGCGCTTTCTCAGGGTTATGGCGCTAAATGGACAACAAGGCCAGGCTTGCTTGCTTACTTTGAGGTTTCATTATGCAATTGCATTCCATCTTCACTTCTTTCCTATTTGTTTCTTCAGGGCGCTTGATGCTTTATATATAGCTGCAGGATATGTTCTGCTATTTGGTTCGGATTTATAGTCACATGATCTTGCTGTAAAATAGTTCATGAAATCTAAATGTATGACAGTCCAGTCTTGATGCGGTAAAAATCATGCAGAATCAAAGATGAATTGCTTTTCATTAATGTACAGCTTTCTGATCCTTCCAAGCAGTGGATTGCTTTCGCATGTTGTGTTTGCTTCATAGACTTTAGTTCATACCTGTTCTTGCATCGTTTCAGAATCAGTTTCACAAAGAGAATGCTAAGCTATAGAGCTGTGTGATACTGAAGGAAAAGTGATAGCATGATAAATAATGCAATTTTCAAAATGGGATACAATTCTTCATTCATTCCATTTCTTTTCGGCTTAGTCCCTTTGATTAATCTGGGGTCGCCACGGTGTGAATGAACACAGAATGAACCGCCAACTTATCCAGCACGTTTTACGTAGCGGATGCCTTTCCAGCTGCAACCCATCTCTGGGAAACATTCATACACACTTAGTCACGCTCATACACTACGGACAATTTAGCCTACTCAATTCACCTATACCGCATGTCTTTAGACTGTGGGGGAAACCGGAGCACACGGAGGAAACCCACGCAAACGCAGGGAGAAGATGCAAACTCCACACAGAAACGCCAACTGGCCCAGCCGAGGTTCGAACCAGCGACCTTCTTGCTGTGAGGCGACAGCACTACCTACTGCGCCACTGCGTCGCCATGGGATACAATATTAAAATAAAATAAAATGATATAAACAACATTTCATATTATTTTAGGAAAGGGAAACTTCTAAAAATGAAGAGCCATGTTTTATAGTTGCATAAAACAAATCTGACAATTTCTTTCAATGTAAACCCAAAGAAATATTGCTTTTTCTATTTTTTTTTTCATTCCGAATTATTTTACCATTCATGCTAAAATTGTTGCAGATTTTTAGACGAGAAAACCAGCATGTCTGCTCTGTTTTCAGAAATGCATAAAACATTTCAGAGGGTTTGCTAATAGTAGATACATATAGTTTTGTATTAAATATCTCATTTATTACAAACCACTGTCATTTATTATCTTTTATTGTTGTTTATCAAAACCTCTCCTATTTAATATTACACTTTTGCGATATTTTCATAATTTTGGTATGTTGCACTAGGGTTGTGAACACTTATCTGATGGTTCGGTTACGATTATCATGCCATTGATTTTAGTTCATTTCGATATCTTGGTAAATCACGATTTATTGACCATGCTTTTCATCCTTAATTTTTTTATTTAACTTTACAACACAAGAATACAATTTTGTCTTTTAATTCGAGCAGTCAGACGTATGAACTGAACCTTAATTTTAACTGCTCAAAGAAAACAAAAAGAGTACAGTACAAGCACAGAGCATAACATGAGCACTTAAAGCAAATAAACAAATTGAAATATTAGCCTGTGCGATTTATTGAAATCGTATCGAATTTACAGTTTGAACATGCGCAATTTCAAAATCGCCTAACAGTATGTTTATTTGCATGGTCCAGTCCAGACTGATACTTCTCCTGCAGTGTGCGATTTGAACCAATCATAGTGCAGCACGCCTAAACAAAGAACAGGTGACTGAGCTTAATGACAAATAGCCTGCATAAACAGGGATGATGAATTCAGCACGGGGGGGACTCGATGTCCAAGAAAAATTCAATATGTCTGGTGTTGGATTACTTTGGATACAGGACTGACGTATCGCAGGTAATTTATAAAGCCGCCTTTCCACTGCACACGACAAACGAGAAGCGACAGACCGGAAGTCATTCATTTCCAATGGAGAGTAGTCCGGGAGCTGCGTGGAGTTCCGATCATCTCCGTATGCGGGAAATTCGGATCCAATTTGAGCCGCGGATCCGTTGAAATATTTGAACTCCTGCAAGTAGACCGTATGCGACCGGCCGACCGGAAGTGATGTATTTCAGTGTTGTCCAAGCAGGTCCCTGCGTGCGAGATGAGAAATAGGTTTTTTTTCGTTATTTTTTTGAATCAGAAAAAGTCTGTATTCAAAAAAACATTTCTATTCATAAATGAGTAATAAAAATATTATTCTAGATATTTTTAGCAGCCTATGAGTTTCAGTATTTA
Organism: Danio albolineatus; assembly: GCA_903798035.1. Classification (NCBI taxonomy): domain Eukaryota; kingdom Metazoa; phylum Chordata; class Actinopteri; order Cypriniformes; family Danionidae; genus Danio; species Danio albolineatus. Next base: position 9,396 of record CAIGQQ010029327.1, read on the forward strand.
TTTATTCATTCATTCATTCATTCAACCATGGTGAACACACGGAGAATCTTGCTCTTGCACTCCTATTTCGGACACTGCGAGAATCCTTTATTTCGGACACTGCGAGAATCAGCGTCTCCCCCATGGTGCCCGACAACACTGAAAATACTGTGCGACTGCCACAAGGGGGCGTATTCCGACAGTCATGTCCAAATGTCGTGTGCAGTAGAAAGGCGACTTAAGACCTGTCAGTCATATATCGCATCTAAAAAAGCCTGTGTAAAGTGCGAGGCGCATCGCTTCCTGTTAGCATTTTCAACTTGCTTATTGCTTTCGCTCCTTTGTCATGGGTAGGCGACCATCAACATTAGATGTTTTCAAGTGGGTGCACCTGGAGTATGGCAAATTTATTTAAGAAAATTGTGATGGGTTTCTTTTACGTATTTCGCACCCATATTTTGCCCATATCGCATTGCCCATATACACTGGTAAATCTTAAATCACACTTGCTTTTTGAGTGTTGTCGAGGGAGGTCCTAAACACCTATTATTGGCCACTGTGTTCACTCACACACTTATGACTGTAATTGGCTCTTACGATCAGCGCTGTTCACAGAGCAGTGACAGTCCCTCGCCATAGTACGCTCCTGCGACATAGCACATATAAGATAAATGATGTCAGTACGTAATAACCGGTTATAATGAATCATCTTCATCTGCATTGCGGAGCATTGAAATAGCAATTAATTTTGACATCTCTACATTGCACAACCCTACTAAAACCCTACATTTCATTTTGCCTAAATTTCATCACTTTGCGCTCAGTGATTTATTTACATGCTGCTGCTTTCCAAAGGATTTGGACTGGATGTTTTTTGAATGGCGTTTGCAAAGAAAGCACCGCATGATCTTAAGTTGAAGTGGTCACTTCATTAATGCTGCCTCTCCGCAGCTTAAATCAGTCATCAGACGCACAAAGGAAACACCCAACGTCCATCCGATGTTTCGTGACGGCCACTTGCGGAAAAAAATGGGCCCAGTCTTTCTCAACAAGAGTAACTCGCAGGATCTGCTCATTGAAGAGCTGCAAGGGAAACTGGGAATCGGCCGTAGTGAGCGGCCACGAAAACAGCCAGACGATTGGCTTACAGAAGGCGTGATTGTCTGTTCCAACCCACAGCGCTTAAGAGAGGAGGGTGGTGTATCACCTACAGTTGATAAGGTAGTGTAAGTCAGATTAATGGTGGAACTAACAAAACACTAGCATGTATACATTTCCTATATGGACCCTTTTCCCAATTTTTGGTTTATCAGCAGCGGAAGTCATCATAGAGTTGTAAACTTGGAGCGCAGTGAATGGGAGAGTACAAAAAACATTGTGCAATCCTGTTTGCTCAAATAATAAAAGCAAAACTCAATGATGGTGTCAAGATTTTCAGAAAAAGACAAAAAAAAAATTGTGCGAGACTGATAACGGCAACCAGAAGAGAGACCAACGTCAAATGTACTATGCCATCCATAGACACTGCATTAGAAACACCCCGCATATTTGGTAATATCTGTTTGTTTTGAAGCAAAGATGACATAATACGTTAATAATGATAAATGAAACATCCGTTTGTTTTTTATCAAAATACTAAACTTTTAAGGATTTAAGATGCTGATGAGCATTTAATGCGTCATAACCGACTTGTGAAAAGGGTCCATTGGTTTGTTATATAAAACTGGAGTTTTAACTTTGTAACATGTTTTCAAATGGAGCACAATGTGGGAAACCCAGTTTTTGTGACGTTAGACATTGGTTCTGGAAGTTTTTTTGTTTGTTTGTTTGTTTGTTTGTTTTTTCCAGTTTTTGTTGGAGTGAACTAAATCAGCTAGCTATGTGCTAAATCAAAAAAAGAAAGAAAATAAAATGGCTTCAGCTAAAGCATATACCACAACAAGTCTGTCTTTAATGGTTTTCAAGTTGTCAAATAAAATAAAAAACATAAAAATTACCAGTGTAGAAATTATTCTTAATGCATTTTTACTTCCAGAAACCACACTGTAAAAAAATATTTGTTATTTCTGGTTCCGTATTTCGTGATTTTTTTTTTTTCTCTCCTTGAATCTCTCTTGAAATTTGTTTATGGTTAATATTTGCATTAGGGGCATTGATCTCTGTCTTGTTGACATTTGATGTTGAAAAATTCTGCAGTTTAACCAAATGTTTTTAATTTTATTTATATATTTATTTATTACATTTTTAGTAGATTGAAACCATTTATTGTAAGAAATAATATATAGATAAGTCTGTAATATAACAGAAAAAAAGTTTATTACCAAATTTTGTACCATAATTTAACATAACTATAATTTTCAAGTTTCCGTAATCTAGACAATATATTACTTAAAACTGTTTAAAATATCAATAAAAGTCACTTTTTCAAACTTTTCAACATCAAACGTCGTTGGATGAAAGATCAAGGTCCCATAATTAAATTCAAAACCATTAAAAAACTGAAATACCCATAAATCACCAAATACAGAAAACTGTCAATTTGTGGATAACTTTTAAAGTGCATGGTTTGTTATTAATTATATTGTTCCTTTCACTTCCTGTTACATGCTTCACATTTCTGTGTCCATCAGATCATCATTCCTCCAGACTCTCCCAGTCCTCAGAAAAAAGTCCTTACTTATCCTGTTCCTAAAAAGCCGGTGCCTGTGGCTCAAATTCCCGCTCCTCTCCCCCCGCCTCCTCCTCCCCCCAGAGAGCCCTCACCTCCTCCAGCTCCGCCTCCACCTAAAGACCCCACCCCTCCACCCTCCCCTAAAGCTGTGACCCCACCCCCTCCACCAAAGGTTTTAGCGTCTGTGGGCTGCCAAACGGAATATGAACCTCTTTTTCCACCGGTACTATCATGAACTTGCTCTCTCTCTGTTTGATTTGAGTTTGGATTTTTGCCTTAGGGTTCCCACAGATAAATATCAGAGTTTGGCATAAAGAAGAAGGCACAGGAAACTGGCTGTATGTTGGGTTTGTGTGGAGCAAAATTTGTTCATGAAGCCATAGTTAATCATCCTGTGAGTGGATTCTTTTTAAGTTAATGGTTCATTGTATGGGGAAATTACAGGGGTTGGTGTGCACTATTTTTTGCTGCTTGTTTAAGCTAATATACTTCAAATAAGCTGAATCAACACAATTTGACATTTTGACATTGTTTTGTTGGGACAATTAGATTGTTAAATCTACTTAAATTTGGTACAACAATTAAGTTAACTTGATCAATTTGCATTGGGACAACATTTTTTACAGTGTATGAAACAACCCTGATGTTAAAGGGCCATGAAACCACCCTGGCTCAGCGTGGTGTTTTCACACCTACAGTCTGGAAAAGCTCAGGAAAGTGTGTGTGTCCAGCTCTGTTTAGGTGGGAGTGTCAGGGGAGGGAATGAGGGAAGGTTTTGCATAAAAATGGGAGTTTCCATTTGTGCACGCGCTGATGTTCAAACAGGCTACACACAAACACAGACGCAGGGGAGAAAGACAGTGACTGTCTACATGGACATCAGTCATCTAATTATTAGCCAAATTATTAATTTGTCGACTTTAACGGCAGTTTGGCACTTAAACTTTGATCCAGAAACATTTACTGCATGTCCCCCGTGACAAACGAGGTGTGAGAAACTATTAAGAGTGTTGTTTTAATGGAGTGTTTGATACCGCGCGGCGTAAGGGAGACATAAAAAAAAAACCTCTGCAGACTATCCGGTAACAAAATGCGGCGAAAATTCTACACAAAAGCAATTGTTTGACTGTAGTGTTTACACTCGGAGAGCAGAATTTACAGCGGATCTTTCAGTCTTTAATATTGTACGGATATTAACGTGCTGTAAACTCAGTAACAGTTAATCATTTTGACAAAGGTCTGTCTTTAAACACTGAAAGAGTTACAAACTCTACGAACTACTAACTAACTACGAACTAACTTTTCCATCTGAATAAACAAACAAAGAGCACTGATGGCTTACCAAATCTGTAGACCAGGACAATCAACATAAACTGGAGCGGCGTCTGTTTTAAAAGGAGACGAGCGGCAAATCCCGATTTCACCATTTCCAGATGCGGAAAGCTCTCAGGTGAAAAAAAAGTTTCTTGCAAACGCATTTCTGCTGCGCGCGTGTGAGTCCAGCTGCGCTTTCATACCGGAAATGTAAACTAAACCTTCCTTACAGCGCATAAACACAACACTGGCGACCTGTGTCTCCTTCTTCCACTTGTTTTGGAAGCACAACGTGGCGTCCCTGCCATCTGGACACTGCAACACATACACACAGTCTTCGAAGCTCTCGTGCATATTAATGAGTTGCACCGCATACACAATAGAGCGCGCTGATTGGCTTGAACATTCTCATGAATTAATGCCGCACACTCAGAGACGTCAGAGTGTTCTCATCGGGACAGGCGTCCACTGTGCACGCTGGAGCACATGCATAGATCTCATAGGCGTGACGCAGCCTCAAAAATTCATTTCAAACCGGAAGAACGAATTTGCTCGAAATAACACAAAAACAACCAATTTTCACTTTTTAGTCAATTATATGTGTCCTAATAGTGTTTATAGCAGCATGGGACTCATAAATGACTGTCAACAGCTCCAAAAATGTGTTTTGGTGTTTCGTGGCCCTTTAATTAGGATGCTGCAGAACGTCAAATGAAGATTCAGAGTAGAGGTCTGAGGGACCCTACCAGATTTCTTGCAGCGCAGGAATAAATTTGCGAATAAAGAGCGGTAGCGATTGGTAACTTTGGTGTAATTTGAATGGGAGCGGGCGGGCTGATAATATAGCATTCCTGAGTCCTGACATTATTTTAGAACAGCATACTGTATCTGTAATTTCCTCATTCTTATTGAGCACTAGAACAGCCAGTGCTCACGACTGTTACACACGCTGAATGCTTGACCAGTGCATGTGCTTTTTAAAAATTGTATTAGAAAACGGTCAGTTTACTGTTAGGAAACCCACATCAGGCACCTTTGATGTATGGCAGTCTTTTTCATGCATTATAGAGGCAAATGGCAAAAAAAAAAACTTTGCACGATGTGATAAGTTTTACCCTTTAGCAGTCAAAACTGGAACCTCAGGTTTAAGCCGGCGCTTATGTCTCATCACAACGGGGCAAACAAACTGAAATTAACCCCTTCAGACCTGAATTATGTTCCAAAAATGTCCATTGTAATGGACGCAGGGTCTGAAGGGGTTAAGGGTGCTTTCACACTAGCACTTTTGGTCCGCACCCGGGTTCGTTTGACGACATAGTACGGTACGTTTAGCTAGTGTGAACACATCTTCCGAACTCGGGTGCGCATGGGTGAACCGTACCCGAGTCTGCCTGAAAGAGGTGGTCTGTGGTACGGTCTGTGGTATCTATTTCTTTTATTGTATTTCTTTTAATATATATTTTCATTGCTTTTAGCACAAAAAAACAAACAGTAACTAGAACAGAAAGGCCATTTCACAAAATGTCAGACGCAACATGGTACAGTTTCTTCCATAAAGCATAAGAAAAACAATGTATAAATTAAAGTTAATGAAGGGCGTCACGGTGATGCAGTGGGTAGCACGATTGCCTCACAGCGAGAAGGTCGCTGGTTCGAGCCTCAGCTGGCTCAGTTGGCATTTCTGTGTGGAGTTTGCATGTTCTCTCTGTGTCTGTGTGGATTTCCTCCGTGTGCTCCGGCTTCCCTCACAGTCCAGAGACATGCGGTATAGGTGAATTGGATAAACTAAATTGGCCGTAGTGTATGTGTGTGAATGCAACAGTGTGTATGGGTGTTTCCCAGTGATGGGACAACTCAGCGTTCGCCAAACTGATCCAGCCCATACGTTTTTTTTATTTAGATTTAATTTTTAAAAAAGGCTCTATTGAATTTCAGGGTTAGAAAAAAATATATTTTGTCTGTTTGCCAACTCGTATCTCAATTGTTCTGAGAGCAACACATAACTTAGGCTGAAGTATTCAAATGTAAGTTGTGCTTTGCTATATTTATATCACATCATGAAAATGGTCAAGGAAGATGTTCAAACTATAGACTGTAAAAGATATGAGCGTAGTATCCGTGACGGCACCCATGGGGTTCTGAAGAGCTCAAATGTGGGTGTGGCCAACCGGCGCTATTTTGTTCGCACGTCATTTCTCTAACCTGGTATAAGGGCGCTCCAACCAAATAAGGGCAAAGAGGAGCTACAGACGCATGCTGGCATTTTGCTTAGACGGGCTTTTCTTTGAGAGAAACACTTATTACTTTATTACCCGCGACTCGTTTGTGTTCTTACCACGTGCTGGGTTGTATACTATATCAAAAAAGTGTTTAACCTTTTAAAAACACTGTTGTAGTGCAATATGCCACTAAACATTGTTCTTATGATGTTTTTCTACAGGAGGAAAGTGTGAATTACTTCCAAACTCCCAAACAAGTGTTAGTAAATGCAAGGATATTGATGAAATCCAGGCATAACACTGTATGACAACGCTTCAGGGCTGTTTTAGAGCCTACAGCTAATCAATCTGGCACATTCTGGAGTGCATTACAGCTTTAAAGAACATTATAAATTATCTTAAATAAAACAAATACATTTATAGATATGGTGTATAAGTGTATAATTTCACTCACCTGGGAAATGGAGACCACATGAATGGTTTGTGAGCACAATTAGATGCATGCCATATTATCTGATAATTGTAAGAAATAATTCCAAAAGGCAGCTGACTGTAAAGCCACATAAACAACACAAAAATGCCATGAATATGCAGAGTTCAGTGGCTGATCAGTCGGAGTCAGCTGAGGTGAAGTGACTGCGACCTTAATTATGCAGACTTGATATAACTTAATATAAACGAAATGGATGAATTATAAAAAATTCACCCCCTCACAGTCGTCATGAAGGGTAATATCAGCTATATGAACCAAAATCGCTCTTTGTGCCAGGCTGTAAACACCGTTTTTTTTTTCTGTTGTGAAGTTTGCCATTTTAACATTGGGCTCAATAGAAATGTGCGTCTGTTATGGAGCCAGGACTAGCTGAATTTCAATGAGTTGCAGTTTCAGTTACTTTCCTTATCAGCTTCACGAGGGAGAGCGGGAGGTCGCCGCTTGGTTAAAACACACCAACCAACTTTCAAGTGAATAATTCTGTGTTTTAATGATTTGAATTGTGCTAAATTGATACCTGTCCACTACTGTAAATGGAGAAACATTGAAAGTTCATCGGTCAGATAGTGTGGGAACCCTTTGGCTTGTTTCCTTACATTCTTTCTTGCTTTCTAGCATGTTGCATATAGAGTGCATGCTGTTATGTGTCTGACCTCCAAACAGCGCTCCCTCAAAGAGTGTCTCAGCATTTATTAAATAGTTTGCTGGTGCCAACATGTCCCGTGATGACAGTCCATCCTTGAGTTTTCCCCTGTTTTCTTCTAGATTTCTTAAACATGCACACATTCTGTTGCTAATGAAGTGCTACTTGTTCCAGTAAATACTATTGATCTGTTAATAAACAGTCGTCTAATCCCAGAGTTCATCAGATTAGAATGTGCATATAGTGTACATGCAGTGCATAATATTTACACTGCTTAAATATATTTTCGTATTTAGAGGTTAGAGGTTTTATCTTGTTTCTAAAAGCGTATATGCACACCTTTAATGTGGCTTTTCATTTCAGCCAGCCAGACCCAGGGCTTCTGATTAATTTGTTATCTGAGAGAAAATCGCAGCGTTTAAGATCTGATTTCTTTAAAAACTAGCGATCTTCACTGCCTCTCTGAGATACGATATAAAGTGGGTCTCGGACTAAACAATAAGCACTGCATTAAATAATATTTTTCCGCGCTATGTCTTTAAAACATGGAAATTATCTGTACCCCAGGAATTTCTGCGATAACCTGCCGCTAATGACGGCGCCTGCATTTAAACGGTCTTTCGTCTCTTTTTGCGCTTAAATGGATGCTTAAGTCTATGTAACTGATTAGATTTAAATTACATGGAGTGCATCTGCTTAAAATCTGATCACAAGCATTGATAAATAGAGTAAAACAAAGTCACAAAAGAAAGAACTGCTATTTGGTTCTTCTGGGAGTCTAGCGGTATTGAGGTGCATTAATTGTACCTAAAATAATTCAATGTAAAATAACACTGTATAATCTTCTATTTAAATACACTCGCTGGCCCTTTTATTAGGTACACCTTACTAGTACCGGGTTAGACCCCCTTTTGGCTTCAGAACTGCCTTAATCCTTCATGGCATAGATTCAACAAGGGACTGGATATATTCCTCAGAGGTTTTAGTCCATATTGACATGATGATGTCATGCAATTGCTGCACATCCATGATGTGAATCTCCTGTTCCACCACATCCCAAAGGTGCTCTATTGGATTGAGATCTGGTGACTGTGGAGGCCATTTGAGTACAGTGAACTCATTGTCATGTTCAAGAAACCAGTCTGAGATGATTCAAGCTTTATGACATGGTGTGTTATCCTGCTTTAAGTAGCCATCAGAGGATGGGTACACTGTGGTCATAAAGGGATGGACATGGTCAGCAACAATACTCCGGTAGGCTGTGACGTTGACACGATGCTCAGTTGATACTAATGGGCCCAAAGTGTGCCAAGAAAATATCCCCCTCACCATTACACCACCATCAGCAGCCTGAACTGTTGACACAAGGCAGGATGGATCCACGTTTTCATGTTGTTGACGCCGAATTCTGACCCGACCATTCGAATGTCACAGCAGAAATGGAGACTCATCAGACCAGGCAACGTTTCTCCAATCTTCTATTGTCCAATTGTGGTGAGCCTGTGTGAATTGTAGCCTCAGTTTCCTGTTCTTAGCTGACAGGAGTGGCACCCGGTGTGGTCTTCTGCTGCTGTAGCCCATCCGCCTCAAGGTTGGCCGTGTTGTGCGTTCAGAGACGCTCTTCTGCATACCTCAGTTGTAATGAGTGGTTATTTGAGTTACTGTTGCCTTTCTATCAGCTGGAATCAGTCTGGCCATTCTCTTCTGACCTCTGGCATCGACAAGACATTTTTGCCCACAGAACTGCCGCTCAGTGGATATTTTTTCTTTTTCGGACCATTCTCTGTAAACCCTAGAGATGGTTGTGTGGAAAAAATCCCAGTAGATCAGCCATTTCTGAAATACTCAGATCAACTCGTCTGGCACCAGCAACCATGCCACGTTCAGTGACTTAAATCCCCTTTCTTCTCCATTCTGATGCTTTTTTTGAACTGCAGCAGATTGTCTTGATCATTTCTACATGCCTAAATGCATTGAGATGCAGCCATGCGATTGGCTGATCAGAAATTTGCATTAACAAGCAGTTGGACACGTGTACCTAATAAAGTGGCCGGTGACTGATAAATTGTGCATAAATGCAATTAATCTTTTTTGAAGTTACAAATAATCTATTTCACCATGCCTTTAAACTGCCTTGAAATGCTTACACAGTCACATGCCTTAAAACACATACATTGTAATGCACCTTTTTTCTCTGCCAGAATTGTGTCAAATTCTGTAGTTGAAGAAAACCGACTAAACCCTGCAAGTCGCACGACAGGCTACACTTGAGCATTTGAGCAGTAGAGTATTAAAGTGTGAGCTCATAAGCAGAAATAACAGGGCGTTTAGGGTGCTATTTTTGTTTTTCTGAAGAATGCCTCTGTGTCACGCTTCTTTGAATCCAGAGAGCTGGGATGCGGTTTCACCAACACCTTTTTGACCCATAACCTTGCTTGGCTTGTCATCTGATTACGTCTTTAGCACCTTCTTGATCCTGTTGTATTTAGGGAAGGTTATGCAGCGAGCGTGAGACTTGCTTTTAGATTAGCAGAACAGATTTGAATCAAAAGCTTTTCCTTTTTTTGTAAAGTGAAATATCAAAGGGCATAATATCTAAGCAGATGTTCTTTTTATTAACTATTGCTGCTTTGTGCTGTTGGTTTGCAGGATGTGGAAGAAGACGAATGTTCTGTAGTTTTCCATTACTGATATTGCCGTGGGTAATTCACACATTTGATCTAAAATGTTGTCAATTTCAGCGAGGCTGACATCTACTTGTTCTCCTTTTAAGTGCATGTGTGGTGGTGCAGTTTATAGCTACTAACATCCTGTAATGGAGTGACTAATAAATGATGCAATTAAATGTGTGCAACTAGACATCTCCAGTCCTGTTTGTTTGAAAAGAGGAAGCTGTTAATGTATGTACTGAATGCTTAAGTCAAATGAGACCTTTTTCACATGGAGATGGTTTTATTGGGCTTGTATTTCAAATTAAAGATGGATTTGTCATGGTGCAAAGTATGTCTACATCTTGGAACTATTATACACTGCTTAATAATGCTTACGTTCACTTTTCAGTGCTGTGTTCTCCAAAAAAAACAGTCATGCGTTAGTAAGTGGGGTCTTCAAACATCTGGTGAATGTTTAGCCTTTAATTTTCAACAATCTTTCCATTGATTTGAGTCAGGACCTGAAACCTAAAATGCACAGGATGATTTTATCCTTCAGTTTTGTCCAAGCCAGTTGCAATAGTCTGCTTTTTTAATATTACTTTAATACCACAATTTTAACCGCAATGTTTTCTGTATTTTTTTATTTAATCATTACTTTTCCCATTCAAGTTATTTCAGTGACCACTGTAGTTTTACTTTCTTAAATTTTGTCCAAGTCTGTATAAGAGGTAACAGACATGAAGACATCTAGTAAGGGTCAGGACACACCAAGCCAACTGCAAACAAATGAAAGCGGAAAATGAAACCCAACTGTGTTGTCGCCCCGCATTGGATCACATTTCTAACACAATGGGCTCTATTTTAACAATCTAGGCGCAAAGTCTAAAGCGCATGGCGTAAAAGCTTAAGGGATTGTCTGAATCCACTTTTGCTATTTTAAAGATATACGCTCTGCATCCGGCACATGGTCTAACAGGGTTGTGCTTATTCTCTTTATGAGTTATGGGTGTGTTTTGAGCATAACCTGCATTAAACCAATCAGAGTCTCCTCTTTCATTCTCTTTAAGAGTTAGTTGCGTCGCGCCATGGTGCATTTGCTATTTACATGGCGGACTTAAGTGAATATAACAGAACATTTCACTAGCGAGAAAACAGTTAAACAGAGCATCTGAAGCGTGAGGATAAAGATCGAGCCTCCTCCATTCGGATTCTTTACTTTTACTCTTTACTCCTTCACTTTTGTGGCTAGGCAAATGGTGGAAACTCACTCCACTGAAGACATCCATCAGCTACAAAAGCATTAAGGGATTGTCTGAATCCACTTTTGCTATTTTAAAGATGGAAATATAAGCTCTGCATCCGGCACATGGTCTAACAGGGTTGAGCTTATTCTCTTAATATGGGTATGTTTTGAGCATAACCTGCACTAAACCAATCAGAGTCTCCTCTTTCATTCTCTTTAAGAGTCAGTTGCATCGCGCCATGGTGCATTTTATTTACATGGCGGACTTAAATGAATATAACAGAACATTTCACTAGGGAGAAAACAGTTAAACAGAGCATCTGCAGCTTGAGGATAAAGATCGAGCCTCCTCCATTCGGCCTCTTTACTTTCCTTTTTACTTTTACTCTTTACTCCTTCACTTTTGTGGCTAGGGAAATGGTGGAAACTCACTCCACTGAAGACATCCATCAGCCTACTTATTTAATTTGGTTTGTTAAGCGCAAAGATTTGTTTGGAAATAATTTCTAAATTAAGTTCTAATTTCCAGCAAATTAAACAATAAACAAATGTATTTTGCTCCAGTATTTTTAATGGAGTTCTGCTCTAGCGCTTAAACAGTTTTTCATCTCGTTTTGCGCTTGAACCACTAAATAATTGCTTAAGTTTATTTAACTGTATGCATTTTAATTACATAACATTGATGCTGTAAAGGGAACCTTATAAAAAATTTTATTAGTCACATTAACCTTTCAACTGAAGTTTACTGTTGGCTGAAAAACACTAGCTGTGCATATAGCCCACTTGAAAAGTCTCAAAGCACTATGTATTTTAAAAAAACTAAATACTAACATTAAGTAATTTACCATGAATGTAACAATCCCGAACAGTATGCTCAAATTGATGATGACTAAACTAACAGCTTCTGGAATTTTCTACTTTATAATGTAATAGGGTGAGTAAGCTCTGCCTCCACAGTAAATCAATCAATAAGGATGGGCGGATCGATCCTGAAGTATCAATATTTTCGATACTGGGAATGTATCAAAAGGATCGATCCTTAAGTAAAAGTATCGATCTTTTCTGGGGGCTTTTTTCTTACTTAGTGAGAAGAGATTTTGAAATATCTAAATAATTATAGCGCCGCATATTATATAAATATTTACTTAAATATGAACACGAATGGGAACTATAATATTCTTCCGCTGTATCTCCGCTGATAGGTCATAATAATAATAAATAATAATGTTTTATTTATATAGCGCTTTTCCAGAGCTCAAGGCCACTTTACAAAGAATGTAACAAAAGAAATGGTTCAAGCACACATTGAAAGAAACAGTAAACAGGTAGAGACAATATTAGGGTCGCAAACATACAGGGAATCAAAAATAACAAACTGGAAATACAAAACAAGACCTAAGAGACAAATATGTAGAGTAAAGTTGGGTCCAAAAAAGTGGTCAGTTTAGCAATCCGAAGTGTAGCGTTCAGAAAACAAGCGAGTTTTAAGTAATGATTTGAATTCTGAGATATTATTTACAGAGCGGAGTGAATGTGGTGGAGAGTTCCAGAGTTTGGGTGCAGCGACACTAAATGATCTGCCCCCCCATTGAAGAGAGGTGATACCGAGGGACAGCAAGAAGGCCAGAGTCAGAGAAGCGTAGTGAGCGAGTAGGAATGTAGGGGACAAGCATGTTGCAAAGGTAAGAGGGCGCTAGGCCATTTAAGGATTTAAATACAAGCAGGAGAATTTTGAATTTAATGCGGAAAGCGACTGGGAGCCAATGGAGGTCGTACAAGATTGGGGTTATGTGAGCAGAGCGTTTGGTATGGGTGAGTATTCTAGCCGCAGAGTTTTGAATATGTTGTAATCTGGAGATGGGGCAGGCAGGCAGACCAATGAAGAGGGCATTACAGTAGTCAATGCGTGATGAGACAAACGCATGGGCAACCGTCTCAGCATCATTGCTACTGATGAAGGGACGCAGTTGGGCAATTGGTCAGTGTCATCTCACGGCGCAGTGGTACAGACGCCACACACACCCAGCGCGAGTTGTAAATCTCGAGAGCGGAGCTGTCAACATCATGACTGAACGTAAACGAAGAATAATCTGGAGTTATCGTAAAAGTAATCGGCTAAAGGGGGAAAAATTCAACGTTCTGTTGTTCCTTCACAAAAACCTGGAAACTGATTAAACTCAGAAAGCACAAATGAATATTGCAGCTTAACTATAAGATTCAATCCAAAGATCTGCTGCTTTGACCTTTAAATAAAGTGAAGAAGTTCAGTTGTGCAGTGTATTATTTTTCATTAAATATGGTGCTGTTTAGCCAATTATAGTTGTAATTTTAATAAATGTAAAAAAGAATCATGTGTTTTATTTAGTAATAATAATAATAAAGGTGATAAAAAATATCAAATATTTCATTTATAAAATTTAAAATATAAAATATTTGACTATAAAATATTTCATTTAAGTATTGATAAGTATGCAAAACTTCAAGGCAATCTGAGCAGTGGGCGTTGTCTGAAAATAGCCAATTACTCATCAGTTGATGCTTTTCGAGGTAAAATATTGAACCTAACCCCAACTCTGACAAATAAAAAACAAAATAAAAGCTGAGGTAGTTTGTGACCCACTCTATTACGATTGTTATAATTTAGTAATGTTCATCAATCAGTAAGAGTTAAACAAGCGAAACTGCTGTTATGTCTGCATGTGTGGAGAGGGATTTGCATTCACATATTCTTTGCTTTATAAAGCTGTGTTTATAAACTGTGTTTTCCTCTTTGTGTTTTTAGATTATGGCTCAGGGCAAGAGTTCCCCCACCAGCGTCCCGAAGCAGGGGAATAAACTGGACAATATGCTGGGCAACTTGCAGTCAGACCTCAACCGCCTAGGTGTCCAGACTGTTGCCAAAGGTGTTTGTGGAGCTTGCAAAAAACCCATCGCAGGCCAGGTGAGAAATTCATGGATGATTGCATTTACAGCGCAAATCATTATCCAGACCTGGGTCTACAGCAGAGATGTCCAAAGTTGGCCCATGGTAACGTTTGATTTGGCCCACCATCCAATCTGGGGGTGATGGGGAGGGTTGGGGCGAATGCCTTTAACTGAGATCGTCGTTTCTAATATAACCTTTTTTGATTGATTGTTTGTTTGTTTTATTGCTGAGCTACAAAAAAAGCAAACAAAAAATAAATGTTGCAAATTAATCAGATTTTCAAAAATACTGTAAATACTGTCACTCTATTGACAGAACAATGCAGAAGACACCAGCGAGACATCAAATCAAGGCAAATCTTCAATTTAATTTAAAGAAGTCTCTTCTGATCACAAAGGATGCATTTATTTGATCGAAACTTCGTAAAACTGTAATATTGTTCAAAAATGTTATTATTATATAAATGTATTATTAAATTAAAATATTTTAATATATATTATGATTATCTATTTTGCATATATTTTAAAACATTATAAATGATATGTTTTTTAAAATATTATACATTTTATTTGTCTTCAGAAATCATTTGCGGTATTATAATCTATACTGAAAACATTTGCGCTAATCCTGGCAAACATTTTATTTTAAGATATTTCTGCTTTACTGTTTTTTTGAGCCAATTAATGTGACCTCGAAGAGCAGACTTTCAGAAACATTAAAACATAATAAAGATGGCACATTTTGAAGTGGTGGTGTAAATTCTGCACGTTTTCCTTTGTTACAGGGCTATATTTACCAATCAGGGCACAGTGTGCAGTTTTACAGATGTGCCAGTAGGATGCAATGTCTGAATTCTAGAACACAGATGCAGCATCTCATTTACATAATGATCAAAACACGCTAAATTAGGTCACAAACCTTGCATGATTCATTTAAATATTCTCCTCTGAAAGAGAAATGATTGAATGTGGCTGCAAAAATCACTGTATATCTTTAGTAAATCTTGACAGTAGTTTTCTTTAATGCAAGCTGTTAATGATTTAACAAATGTAGCTTAAGACTGATGGAAAGGGTGGTGTTATAAACTGCTGTATAAATATAAAGTACAAAGCCAAACACTTGGTTCCGCCTTATTAAAATGAGCTGTTTCAGTTCTGTTGAATAACAGTTCCCCAAACCGAAACTGCAACAACTTTGCTTAAAAGCACATGCTGGATACTTTTGTTTTTTTCAGGTGGTGACCGCAATGGGTCGGACGTGGCATCCGGAACATTTCGTGTGTACTCAGTGTCAGGAGGAAATCGGCTCCAGAAATTTCTTTGAGCGGGACGGTCAGCCTTACTGTGAAAAGGACTATCACAGCCTCTTCTCTCCACGCTGTTACTACTGCAGCGGACCCATTCTGGACGTAAGCATTACACCTTACTATTAGCACCAGGCGTGTGCGTGCGTTTCTGACTGTGTGTGTATTAAGTTTGGGGCGGTGATACGGTATACCTTGGTGTCTAAAAATAGCAACAGTATCAGTTTCAATACAGTTATACCATCATAAAAAACAATGCACTCATATACAGTAGGAGACAAGGATTGAATATTGCGTATAATTTATATAATGCCATGCGTGTGCGGGGTTGTCATCACGGGACAGTGTGGAGGAGAAAGAGAGAGGTGGGGAAAAGGTGACCTGGTCTTGAAATAGGACACAACTTATGAACTTTGGCAGCATTTTTAGATTTAGACCGAATGACAAGGGAGGCAGACGAGGCAGTTTGCAAATTCTGCAACAAAAAGGTATAAAAGGTACAGTGTCCGTCGGAAAACCTGTACTGATGCAGTGACAAATTACTTGGCGAAGGAAATATATTATATTCAATAAAAATTAAAATGATAAAAGTTGTTAATATTGTTCTTGATGTTATTTTGTTATGGTTTCAGCATTAGTGTTTGGCATTCAGTTTCTGAACAGTTTGGGCACAAGCCAACAGTTTGGTGACGCTGTCTGAGCCGTACGTCATATGTTTATTATTCACGGTAATACCGTATACCGGGGTAAAATAGGGAGGTTTGATGGTATCAAAATTTGGATTCCGCCCAAGCCTAGTGTGTTTGTGTCAGTGTGGATCTCTCTGTGTGTTTCTGTATGTGTGTGTCAGTGTGGATTTCTGTGTGATTTTTCTCACCGTGTGTGAAAAAAATGAACAGCAAATGCTTGTGTGTGCTTGTTCGTGTGATTTATGAGGACACAAATTTGTATAATGATGTGTATGGCCAAGGTATTGCAGTGGTTTATTAGGACATGCCTTGTCTTCTAGTAATGTAATAGTGTTTAAATGCATACCTGAGAATTTTTCACATTCAAAATTTCCTACATGTTTCATATGAGGGCTGGGTTTATGGGTAGTGTTAGGGTAAGGCCATATAATGAGCAGTTTTAAAGTAAAACAAGATACAGTACGTCTATAAGAAGTCCTCATAAATCACACAAACCTACCTGTGTGTGTGTGTCAGGGCAAGGGGTGTAACGGATCACAGTTGATCCCACAATTCGGAAAGCACTTTTTTGAACTTGTATGTTAAATCAACATTTCTAATGTTATAATATTAGAGATCGCCTCCCTCGTCCTTCAAATCACTTGTAAGAAAGCATTTTGGCTTCCCAGTAAAATATAATGATGATGGAAAAAGTTGTGGTGGGACCTAAACGCTTAGGTTATTAATTAAAGGTGTTTTCTAGGTGTTTGTTTAGCCTGCATTACTGCATTCAGTGTTAATCTGCACAATTAAACATTAAAAGATTGCAATCTCAATTCAAACCCGCGCAACGTGAATGATAAATAATAATGATTTGCATGTGTTTATTAATCCTTCGAAGCGCTGCTTTTTAAATCTGCGTTTGATCGAGAGCGATTCAGTTTTTACACTTTTTCAGTTACAAACAATTAAACAAATAACACAGAAGTACCTGGAGAGCAGTTTATAGTTCTGATGCTAAACACTGATGCTTATGGGAAAGATTAAAATCACCGTTTAATGCAGTGGTGCTTAACCCTGCTCCTGGAGATCTACCTTCCTGCTGAGTTCAGCTCCATCCCTGATCAAACACACCTGAACCAATTAATCAGGACCTGAACAGTACTGGATAATTACCGGCAGGTGTGTTTGAAATGGGTTGCAAGTGGAATTAATGGAACTTGACGCTGGTGAATGTTGTAGCAATTA
>CAIGQQ010029329.1:8575-31812 GCA_903798035.1 Danio albolineatus
ATAATAATAATAATAATAATAATAATAATAATAATAATAATAATAATAATAATAATAATAATAATAATTACTTACATTTATATACGGGGGGTTGGGGTATTCTCCTCATCCACCACCAGTGTGCATCATCCACCTGGATGACACGACGGCAGCCATATTGCGCCAGACCGCACACCACACACCAGCTGATTGGTGGACAGACTGATTAAGCCAATTATGATATGGGTATGGTTACGAGGCCATGATGAACAGAGGCCAATGGGCAGATCTGGCCAGGATGCGGGAATTAAACTCCTACTCTTTTTTTAAAGAACATCCTGGGATTTTTAACAACCACAGAGAGTCAGGACCTTGGTTTAATGTCTCATCCGAAAGACGCCGTTCACTGAGCAGAATAGAGTCTGCTTCACTATACTGGGGCCTTAGGACCCACACAGACCGCAGGTTGAGTGCCTCTTGTTGGCCTCACTAACAACACTTCCGGCAGCAACCTAGCTTTCCCATGTGGTCTCCCATCCAGTTACTGACTTAGCTTCAGTGGGCTACCATGTGAGAGAGCTAGCTGACGGACCATGGCTCTTTGACGTGATCGTTGACCTATCATAAGGTCATCTATCAATCAAATGTATAGGCAAGGCAAGATTATTTATATAACACATTTCATAAACCATGGTAATTCAAATTGATTCACAGGATCAGGAATAAAAGAAATAAGTATAAGAAAATAAAACAACAAAGAATAAAAATTATCTGTTTGATGTAACACAGTGCTCATTCGGTACAGCTAAACAGAAGTTTTGATTTGAATGTGTCAAATGTTGGAGCATATCTGATCATTTCTGGAAGCTGATTCCAGCAGCGGGGACTGCAGTAGCTGAAGGTGGATTCACCCTGTTTTGACTGAACTCTCTATATTTCTAATTTATCTAATCCTAAACATCTGAGTGACCTGTTAGGTTTGTATTCAGTGAGCATATCTGTAATGTATTGAGGTCCTAGGCCATTTACTTATTTATAAACTAGCAATAATACTTTAAAAAGTATTCTGAATGTCTGAATTTCTGGTTCTGGTCAGAATCCTGGCAGCAGCATTCTGGATGAGCTGCAACTGTCTGACTGTTTCTTTGGAAAGGCCATTAAGGAGTCCATTACAGTAATCTAACCTGCTGGTGATAAAAGCATGAACAACTTTCTCTAAGTCCTCACTTGAAACAAAGCATCAAATTTCTGCAATGTTTTTGAGAAGACAGTATTCTGATTTACTTACTGCTTTGAAATGACGACTGAAATTCAGATCTGACTCCAGAATAACACCAAGAATCTATAGGAGTGTTTTTAAACTGTGTATTTACAGAATGCTCTTCATCAGCAGCAAAAGAGTAAGTTCATTATCCAATTCAGAACATATTTGAAAAAACAAAAAATTGGCTGCAGTCTATGTTTGCTAGGAAGGAGGTCATCCAGCTGAGCTGCAGGCAGATTAACACTGGAATAACAATCTTCATGGGATTAAGAACATGGGAGACCCAGACCTCTACTTGTCCAGAGTATTTTAAAGCTCACCCCACAAAACACACACACACAATGTTGAATGTTGTCCAGTGGACCCAGGGAAGCAGAGGACGTGTAAGGACTGTGGTCGAGTGATTAATGTGCACAGCCCTGACAGGCATTGGGACAGGATTCACAGTGTAATCGGATGGGGGCTAGTGGGGGATGAAGTGGGAGAGGATGGAGGGATGGGGGTTGGGTGTGGGGATCAAGCAGATGGAGAGACGAGATCAAGAAAAGAGGATTACACCACAGCAAACCATCATTGGACAAAAAAAAAAAAATCAAACTGCAGTCACTAGAAAGTACATCCAAACCCTATATTCATCTGGAACACCACTGCTGTGGGAGGGAGGAAAAAACACATTCAGTCCTGTGCAGCTCTCAGAGGAAGCATGTGAGTGAGAGAGGATACATAAAGATACAACTCTAAGAAACCCTCCCGGACAAGCTCTTAGTTAGCACTTTTTTGCCAAATACTGTAATTAAGTAGACATGTCTTAATAAACACATTTAAGCCAAAACATTTACTGTGGCTTGATTAGACTGAAAAACTGACTAATTGTTCAGACAATCGTTGTAAATATACAATATACAATATACAACAATCATACTGTAAATATATGTAATCACTTTGGAATACCTAAATTCAAAGGGACAGCTGCACTGCATAAATCTCCACCTTGCAGGCCTGTTGTAAAAGCTAGCATGTATTAGATACATCAGACTTGCTGCAATTTAGAATTGTATTAGCTTATACCACTGCTCTATAATGCTGTTAAAGACACATTAATTGGACTAGCTATAAAACATATGATGGCACACATCAGGATCCATTATTGTACACTAAAATGCTAAAAATGTACATTACGTGCCATTCAACTCAATTGTATTGTAGTATCACAGTCAGTGGCATTTCTCGATGAGTGATTCTGTGGTTCAGAACCTTGGACAGTTCCTCCACCCGATTTTAATAGGCGACAGAGAGATCTGAACATATACTGTAGGTTCTTATAGTCATAACCAACTTCCTTGCAACCCAATTCTCATTTTCAATTATTTTTTAATGCTCTACAACAGACATTTTCCAATGCTTGTGTTTGCATGTTCGACCTACATGACTGCCTTTTATGGCATGCCAGTGTGGAAGTGGCTCAGTCTCATCAGATAATTAGTGAGCACTCTGGAAAGCCTTCCCAGCTGTGATGCAGCGAAATGGAGAGAGAGCATTTAATCCATCTGTTGTAGGACGTTCCTGATGAAAACGACATAGCTTTCCATTTAGACAGAGAGTGAATGAGCAAGAGAGGGAGAGAGAGAAAGAGAGGCTTTTTCCTCCATGTCAGGAACACTTCCAACACATGACATCAGATGCTTTATAGACACACTAAATGCACTCATCTAACCACAAGGCATTATTTTTTTATGGCTTTCCCCATCTTTATCGCAAAGATGCAGAAGGGGAAATTATTCGAAAGAAAGTCGAAAAAAAATACAGGGATTACATTTTTTGTTGATCATCTGAAATACACGACTGCAGTTTGTCCAGCTTAACCACTGTACCAAGAGACAGATGCACCACTACGTTACACTTACACATCTGCATTGCACCATTACACTCAATACACAGCATCACATATAAATGAAAAATTTATGAAAAACACAAACAAGGAATAATTGGAATAAAGCATCAAACTTGCACAGAAAGTTTTGTTGTTGCTCTTATTCTCTTATTTTATGTTATTGTTATAATTCAATGTTTTATCATATTTGTATATGTAGCTTATTTGTGCATCATTTCTGGACATTATTGTTTTTTTAGTTATTATTACCATCAACCATTTCAACTGTCTTTACGTAACATCAAAATGAGAAATGGGGCGCTACGGTGGCATAGTGCGTAGCACGATGGCCTCACAGCAAGAAGGTCACTGGTTTGAGATTTGGCTGGGTCAGTTGTCATTTCTGTGTGGAATTTGCATGTTCTCCACGTGATTGCGTGGGTTTACCCCACAAGTCCAAAGACATGTGGTATAGGTGAAATGGGTAGGCTAAATTGTCCGTAGTGTATGAGTGTGAGTGAGTTTCCCATAGATCGGTGGAAGGACATCCGCTGCGTAAAACATTCCGCTATGGTGACCCCAGTTTAATAAAGGCACTAAGCCAAAAGGAAAATGAAAGAATGAATGAAAATGATAAATATTTTGACAGTTTGTGACAAATATACCTTGTATGGATGGGGGATGGCAGGGTGGGTTGTATTTGTATTTTTTTTTGTTTATTTTTTTATTGTTATTATTATTTTTCATTTGCTAATTGTTAAAAAAACTCCTGCTATTTTTTGTTCTTACATTCTACATGATGTTATTTATATTGTCAATAAACATATTAATAATAATAATAAAAAAAGACTTGCACAGGAAACCTATTGATGAATTTGAACCACTGAAGATAACCATTATATTACATTACTAGTGTTTGTGTTATAAACACAGCCTACATCTAAATTAGGTTGAAAAAAACTTTCGGAAGGGAGTTTTTTTTAAGAGTGTAATGCATAAATTACATTTAATTATAATAATAATAATAATAATAATAATAATTATTATTATTATTATTATTATTATAATAATTATTATTATTATTATTAGTAGTAGTAGTACTAGTAGTAGTAGTAGTAGTAGTCATAGTTGTCAGTGTTGGGGCTAACGCGTTATTTAATAATGTTACTTTTCTAAGTAACAAGTGGGGTGTCACGGTGGCACAGTGGGTAGCACTGTTGCCTCACAGCAAGAAGTTTGTGTGGGCCTACTGTACCTATAGGTTACTAGTGTAAGAAAATATCAGCATTCGGTACACACTTTCAGTATTACCTTTGCTTGAAATTACCTGATCTAATCCGGTTTATATGAAATGAGCCTGCTCCCGAGCAGGTTTGAGTTAGCAGTACTATTGCTATGACAACTCTCAGATGAGGTTGGAAAAACAAAACTATCCTGGATTGCGTCAAATCGTCAGTAACCAAATCCAGCTAAATAAGTAATCCACGTACGAAGAACAGACCCCTGGTTGTGGTCTCTGCTTTATGTTTCTCTGTGTTAGATGTTTTCAAGTTTTGGATTCTTGTATAATGACTTCACGATATAAAGCTACATTTAGATCCATCAATGTATAAATGTATAATAATAAAAAAAAGCCCATCCGCTCTATCTTGGTCCAGACCATCAGGTGTGACAACAACAGATAACACCCCGTTTGTCTGTCAGAATCCATTGCTCCGACCTCAGATGCATAAACACACCTGTCACAACACTGACAAGGAAAATAAAACACAACAATGGATCTTCCCTCCCAACTAGTGGTGATGTTTGTGACAGAGCTCGCTGTGCTGTTCAAAGCCCTGCTGCTGAGTTCAGCTTGCAAACACATCTCCCCCACCTGCTACCTGACAACATCAGAATGTTGGGGCAAGGAGGGAGTTTTTTTTACAGAGACCAAAACAAGAGAAAGTATTTGAGTTCTGATGTCCGTATGGTCAAAAAACAAAACATGTTTTACGCTAAGAATGTGTTAATTGAAACATACTGTAACTTTGACATTATTGCATTTTAAAAGTGGTATGATCATATGTAAATATTACAGCAAGACAGCACTGTTTAACATTTATGTAAAGGTCCATGAAGGGCCTCTTTCTGTTCAAGTTTACCTCAGAAATTTTTCAAAAAATGCTTCTAGTTGGGCATGGAGCAGTGCTGTGAGCAGAGTGGCTGGCAGTGCAGGGGAAAAAAAGGGAAGCGAACAACTGTTGTCAGTTGGCTCAGAAAATGAGACGCAAACCGTGAGGAGACCCATGATTTTATAGTTTACAAAGTTGAAATGCAAAGAAATTAACAGTAAGTAATTTAATGTCCTGCTACATTTGTTATTCATAATTTCATACAACAAACCACCATTTGTTATATCATTATAAAGATAATCGTGTTTATATAAACACTATAGATGAGAAGGACTTCTCCCCTCCTTAATTTTGCATGATGTTTTTTTTTTGGTGTCTTGGAGATTCTGCCACAGTTTTTCTGGATTTAGTGTGCCTCAGTGTCTCTGTTTCTTCATGTTTTTCCAGATGGGTTGGATAAAGGTGAGATCCAATGTCTGTGTTGAGAACTGGCTGCTGTCAGACTCCTTGTCTAAGCAAAACTCCCACTGAATTAGTTTGCTATTATAATAGTCAGGGTATTGTTGAAGAGATTGATCAAATTGACATATTGAAGTAAGGTTTGTGAAGAATTATCATGCTCCCTTGTAAAAAGTATTGTATACAGCATTTTATTTTGATACATCTTGTGGCTGCTGTATTGTTACGTATTTGTGTTATTTGTGCTTTGTTTGCATTTTTTTCTCTCATCAAGGGGTTTGTTTATTGTATTTTGTTTATTTTAATACGTTCAAAAAAGAAAAATGCAACCCAGACTCATTCTGAAAACATACCGCCATATCTATTTCCAGAGAGCGCCAAATACATCCCAAGAGGTACATTTTTTTTCTGCATTTTTTTTTTCGTAAGTACACCAGAGGCCGCTGTATATGCTTTTTGAGATCTCAAATTTCTCTCACAAGTGCCATTCATGCCTGCTGTTCTCGCGTAAATCCACCAGACTGCTGTCAACTGACTGACATCTTTATTCTCTTGTCTTTTGTATTTTATTAGCCAAAATAACCATAACCTACTGTAAATAGCTAGGAAACGTACTGCTACATACAATTCTGAAGAGCACTAAATATGTCCCAGGACCTACGTTTTTTTTTTTGTAGTTTTTGCTTTCGCACAACCGCTGTGTACACTTTTTGAGATCTCAAATTTCTCTCGCGAGTGCCAATTGTGCCTGCTGTTCTCGCATACATCCACCAGAGGCCACTGTCTGGCCACTGACTGTCTGACCCACCCTCCTCCTTCTCTAAACCCAACCAATAGAGTTTTTTAAAAGCACAGACTAACCTGCCCACCCACTTCTCTAAACCCAACCAACAGTTTTAAAAAACATTCCAGAAAAAGAAAAGCCCTTGCCTGATTATGACCAAATTCTCACCCTGTTTTTACTTGTTTATTTTATTTTTTGCCTCCTGTTTTTGTCTTGCCCAGTTTCTGGAACGAATCTTAACCAGACTCGAACCCTGTCATCGTAGTCAACTCCTCTCTGGTGAGCTACCGGACAAACTGGTAACAGCTGGAAACCCATCTATACGGAGGTAAGCGTTCAGCTGGTAAGTGCGAAAAGGAACGGCGCCATACCGCCCTGTAGCATTTGTTTTAAAGACTAAATGCAGCCATACATACTAGGGTTGGGCGATGTCAACCAATTTGGCATCGTATGATGTCTAATGTGAAACATCGCGATGGACGATGCCATCAACGTCATAGGCAGTGGTGAATAAATTATTTATGAATAATCAATTCATTCATAACGAATTTGTAGTCTACCATTTCGACTGACCCACATGGTCTTTGTTTTACACATAACCAAATCATAAGTAAATAAAGCTACACACAAATGACCGCCTGTCAATCACTTTTTCTGTGGAGTGATCTATGTCATTATAATGGCGTTGACAAACTTGGTTGGTAAAGGGGTGCACAACCAACAGGAACCAACCAACAGTATCTGAGGTTTTCGATAACATTACTAAGTACAATCGTGAAAGCGAAAGATTGAAGCAGTGTACTGATGCTGTGACACTTTACCAGATAGATTCAAAGGGCCGAAAAGGTCTTTAGATAAAGACAAAATTAATTAAATATCACGTTTAACTATGCAATCCAGCGGTACATCCTTGATAAGCTGTCCAACGTGCACTGCTTTCTGGAGCTCAGAGGAGCGCATGACAGTGTGTGTGTGTATGTGTGGCTGTGTCTCTCTGTGTGTATGTGGTCACGTGATCTGCGGTTTCGGCTGGAGGGCTGTTCAAAAATGCCAGATGAAGTGCCAGTGTGGATATTTTTTGTTCTAAAATACCATTTTAAAACTAAGACATATCAGTGTAAACGAGGCCTAAGTGTGTATTTTTAACGAGCGGGTTTGCAACGGGGGCGGGGCGGAGGATAGGCGATGTCTCTCAGCATCGTGATGTCTATCGGCCATCGGGATGGACAACGGCATCATCTATCGACCCAACCCTGATACATATTTCAGGCTACATAATTCGCAGTCTCCAGAAATGTTTTCAGAATGAGCCAATATTGAACTTTTCTGTTGTGTTCCGTGCTATTTGAAAGGGTTGTCGTGCTATTTGCAGGTGTTTTCGTAATTTGTTTGCGTTGTGAGAAAATGAAGCACATTTTTTTTTCAACGTGTTTGCGTTGTGACAATTTGCAACATGTGTGCTGTGAAACGGATGAAGATCTTTTCTCTATTTGCTGTTTTTATTAATTGCATGTGTTTTCTTAAATTGCAGCACATTAAGCTCTCTCGGCCACCGAAATCTTTTAATTCAGAAATGTGATTCCCTTTGATACAATATGAGAATTAAACGGCAAACACTATATCCACTTTCTTTCAAACCTAACATGCCTCAGCACAGCATACGTGCTCTCCAAATATCTCTAGGGTGGAGTATTATGATTAAACATCTTCAGATGATTCTGAACTCCACAGGACTGAGGCATCAGTTGGGAACTGAGATCAAAGTGTAAGGGTGTTTTCAAGTCCAAGAATGTGATCTTTACTGGGCTGGGTTGGATCAGAAAAATCACAAGTCTGTTATTCCACATGCTGTAAATTATCACAATTTTTTAGATTATTAAAAAATTTTATTATTATTTTTGTTTGACAAACAAAGTCATTAGCAATGTTTCCATTACTTTTGGAAACACCTTTACCTAACAAATTCCAGATGCACATTAAAAAAGTCATTGTCAATTCAATTCAATTCAATTCATCTTTATTTGTATAGCGCTTTTACAATATAGATTGTGTCAAAGCAGCTTCACATGCATTATTAAAAATTGAAACAGTGTCAGTCCAGTTTTCAGTGTTGAAGTTCAGTTGTCAAAGTGATTTTGTTTTTTATTTATTCTTTTTTTAGAAATCTTTACTGTCCACACATGTGGAAATTCGTTTTTGGCCTCCAAAACAACACAAACACAGAGCACAAACACAAAACTTCCTACACTACAGATTACCAAAACACAAACCTGGCTGTGAAACCACAGAATAAAATGCAAACTACTTCATGGTCATTTATTCAATATAGTAATAGCAGACGGTTTTGAAAGATTTATTAAAAACATGTGTTTTTGCTTTAAGTACTCTGTATCGTCTACCAGAAGGAAGCTTTTCAAATTCATAATAAAGAGGACACGTGGAGTCCTGAACTGTGAGGCTTTCAATCTGGTCTGGTTACTATAGACCATTTTGAGGGATGTAAATAATAACAGTGGTCTTAACCTATTTCCTGTTTTACATTTTTAATTTCTACAGCTTCCGAGAATCCCAACAGGTCCAGGTATTGATAAATAATGTTATAATAGCTGTTTTAACATCAGGATATGATTGATTTTCCTCTTGATAAAGTTATTAAATAGTTCGACAACAAGCAGGAAATGTTTACGAGCCAATGACATTGAAACTGAAAAGGTCTATACCAGGGGTGGCCAAATTTTTCGTATAATAGGCCAAAAACCAAATATAATTATGAGACATGGGCCGAAGGTAGACATACCAAACTCTATTACATTAAATTTGCCATGGTTCATTTCCTAATTTATAATTATAATTCATGATATTTAAAAATGAATAAAAAACATTCCTAATCGTATTAACTAATACTGTATAACTTTTAAAATCATAACTTATTGTAATGAAAACATAACAGTGGAGTGCAATGCTGACTACGTCAAGCAAAATCTGCATTTGCCTTGATTTGCTCACCAAAGTCTGATTAATTTACAATATTTATTTGAAACATAAAATTTAAATTAGCTTTAAACAATAAAACAAACAAAAGATTACTTTAGATTCAGAAAGACAATCTCTAAGCAGTACCCATCATCCTCCCTCTCTTCTCAGATGGGATGGTGGGCCAAATCAAAGGTTACCGTGGGCCATTTTTGGTCCAATATGATCTAATAGCTGTGTTAAAGGGGTGGTCCAGAGTGTATTTTTAAGGCTCTGTTGTGTTTATATGATGCAAAGCAATGTGTGCTCATGCTTCATTTGTAGAAAATCACTTTTTTTCATACATCTTATTTTGATTATATACAGCTACTCAGTAACATGAAAACATTTGTCATATTTCCAAGTTCCTCCAAAAGGCCGCCTTCAAGAGGCTCTGATTGGTCAGCTAACATAATGGAAGCGTCACACTTCTACTAGCACATGCTTTGCCTCTGCTGTGTAAATACTGTTAGTCAGTGTAACTGTAAATGGCCTTTCTCAAATGCTAGCCATTTCTTTTTAAAATTCTCTGGAACATAATTAAGATTCAATTGTAAGCACTTCTCTCTTTGTATCGTTTCCTTTGGAAGCCCAAATACAGAAACAGAAGATCTGTGGAAATAGTAGCGTTTGGACGGCATTTTAACTTTCTCTGCTATAATATTACAATGCCTCTGGCCACGGCACCACAGTAAGCCTGTGGTGAATGCGCGTAACCTGAAGGGTTTATGACATCATTAACCAGGATGTATTTTTTTGTACTCCCCAAACGTCATTCACTGTAAGCTTTTCTAAGCTAACTCTGTAAAAGCCATTGTCTCCCTTTGTGTTGAACTTTGAGCGTATTACATTCAGAGATGTTATGCCACTATACACATCAACTAAAGTTTAAAATATGATATCACAGTGGACCACCCCACTGTGATAAATATTATAGGAGATAATACTTTCAACCAGACTGGTATAAACCTTTCTTGGAATAGCCTTACTAACATTAAATCTATTTAATTTCCTTAAACGAAAGAGTCTCTGTGTTGCCTTCTTATCGATGTAGTCTGCATGTTCACCTAAACAATGCCTAAGGACTTAAAACTGTTTACAATCGCACCGTGTTGACCCCCAATCATAACTGGATGACATATACTGTAGGCTGCCCTTCCCTACTAATAATTAATTCCTTAGTTTTCAAAGCATTTAGTGACAAAGCACTCTCCTCGCACCAAGTCACCATTGCTCTATATGCTCAAAGTAGGCCATCTCTAGCTCTTTCCTTTGACCATAAGTCCAACCATGGCCATGTCATAAGATCAGACTTTACACACTGTAAAAAATCCAACTTACAAATCGTTAACTCAGTGTAAAATTGTAAGTTAGGTGGACATATTATTGAGCTCAGAGTTGAATTTACTCATGAAAAATGATTTAACTGCATGTTTGGAACTGTTTGTGCAATGAAACTAAAAAATTCAGTTGAGGAGATTTTAAATTTAGATTTCTCCATATCTTTAAAAAATAAAAAGTTGAGTTAACTTAAAATTTTTAAGCAATCTGCTGCAGAAGAATTTTTTAGTTTATTAAGCTTCAGTGTTTGAAGTTGGACCAAATTATTTCGTACAGTATACTTGACTTAAACCAGCCTTTTTGGTGAACTTAATTGGCACAACTTCAACCACTGAAGCTTATTAAACTCAAAATTTCTTTGCAGCCAGTTGCTTTAAAATTTTAAGTTAACTCAACTTTTAGATTTTTTACAGTGCATTAACACCTGCCGACCCACCAAATGCGGGTTGATTTCAGCTCTGGCGGGTAGACAGACACACTCACTAGCCACTTTGGCTAGTTAAAGATAATTTTTAAATGATAGGTTTCTTAAAAGCAGCACTCGACAATAAAGATGGCTCAATATGTGTACAAACGTCATCTTAGAATCGAGAAGCAGCATAACAGGCAAATATTTTATTCAAGCAAGCAAAAGAAAGCAGGTGAATACTGAATGAGAGGATGATCACTCGCGTGCACAGGTGACCGTTTAAAAAGCATGCACGCTCCCATTTCCTGGCGTAAAGTTTTTTTGTCCAGGTTTTGTTTTAACTGTTCTTTGAACAGAACAGATTATGGGCCTAACGTTACCCGTGTGCGCATGATCATCCTTCTACACTCTTAAAAAAAAAGGTTCCTTGAGGTTCTATATAGAACCCTAGGGTTCTATACTTGGCCAGTAGAACCTTTTACCCAAAAAATGGTTCTATTTAGAACCCTTTGAGTGCAAAGAACCTTTTTGATTAAAATGGTTCTATAATGTGGGATTTATGACATAATTATATAGTAAAGATTATAAATAATAATAAGCTATAACACAGAGAGACAAAGCTTTTTGAGTCAAAACCTAATAAAATGACTGCTATGGTCAAAAACCTAATCAATGTATGATGGGATTTTTGTTTCATGCAGGTTTGTGCATTACCATATAACTAATATTTATATATGCTTAATATTTAATTTTTTTGACAAATTATTTTGTGAAATTAATTAAATAACCAGTTTATTCAGACTGTACAGTGTGTTGTTATGGTTTAATAAATTATTTTAAACTAATAATCATGAAAAAGCCCTCTGGTGACGTCATTCATTTGTGGACTGGTGATGAAGAGCCTCGAGAGAGAGAGTGACGGTTAATTTTTGAAAAGGAGAACTCCGCTTTTGCAGCTCCATCATTCAGGTACGTTAATCCTCTTTTAAAACTATAATAATGAAATATTTTGTATTACGGGGTAATGTTTCTCTTCCCTTGTCTTATATGGTGACAGACTGAATAAGGGGTAACGTTAATATGGATTAATACTGTGCTTGTAAGTTTCTGATGGTCTCTGTCGACAGCCTTCGGTTCAGGAATCTGTGTCAAGCTGACTTTGCTCTGCTTTTTGTTCGAAATAAGTTACAGTTTCGCTTTATTTGTTTGTCAGTATTAATTAAAACATCAATAACAATAAAACAGGTGCGTTATTCGATGGCGGGCATTGAGAGGCAGCGTGAAGCGCGTGCACGCTCTTTTAATGGTAACTTCATATGAGCCGATTTCCGCTTTCGTGCAGTTTTTATCTCCAACCTTGAACAAACGAGTACTTCCAGCTTGCTCGTGTGTGAGTTTAGCCCAGTTTAACTCGGGCTAAACTCTGTAAAGTAGTGTACACGCCGGCTAGTCTGCATTAAAACCTCAAGGGAACATGCCGCGCTCGCGCCCGCCCGAGTCTATGCACGCGCCCGCCCGAGTCTATGCACGCGCCCGCCCGAGTCTATGCACGCGCTATAGTAATAATTGCTAAGGGTATTATTAAAACCTTTCAAAGCCAAAACATATTTTAATAATCCATAGATTGAAAGATCAGGTGTTATTTATGAAGGACATACAAACATGCAGGCTAAATGTATTGTGAAATGTTGAACCTTGTTAAATATAGGCTACATATATGTATATATTGTGCTAAATAAGTTTAAAATTCATATTTTAATGTATATCTTTCTTTTCTTCAAACAGCCTGGACACTGAACTGCATCGTAAATCTTGTGCTCGGTATGTATTATTGCTTTTAATTCTAAACAAACTGTATTAAGTATTATGAAATGAATATTATAAAAGACTTTAACATTGTATTGTAACCTGGGCTGCAGGACACAAGTAGCTTTGAAGAGGAAAGATCCCAGCTTAAAGGACATGCGTTACATCCATAATTGTGACACAATTATCATCAACAAGGACACCTGGTAAATATTGTATTTTATAACATGCATATGTCAGACTTGGTTGTTGTGTACTGAAATAATATATTTATCACAAAAATGTTCTATTACTTATTGCTGCTGTTTGTACAGTGAGAATATTAAGGTCATTGCTTATTAAAAAGTCCTGCAAAGAAAATGTGTTTTAAAAGAAAGTGTAAATTTGCCTACAGGATTTGTTGCAATGTCTGCAAAACAAATTTAAAAATGAAAGGATTTCAGTGCTGAGCTCATCTATCATCTTGCAAAATGAAACAAATTAATGGGATGAAAAGGAAGTGAACTGTACTCTGAGGAACTTAACACAAGGCAAGTTCAGTTCAATACATTTGATGCCAAAGGTAGATTAATTCTGTGGTTTAAATTCATATTTACACACTCTAAAATGCTGTCTTTCTACCTCAGATTGTGATGGACCTGGAATGCGACACCAGATACTCATAAGTCAAGAACCGAATGAACACCCTTTTCCAGAGTACAGATTATGGAGGGGTTTGCAGAACTAATGGAGCAGTTTCTTCTTCTTGGAGTGCCACAGCTTGTGAGTAAACACTGTTACATTGTGTGCCAAATAGTTTTGCGTCCATGATGACTTTAAGAAACTTGTATTGCTGAAAATATGTCATTTGGAAACTTACACATGAAGTAACCAAAATGTTTTTTGCATTTAGGATGCTGCATAGAAAACTTGGTGAAGAACACAGAAACATCTTTAAAAGAAATGGCCCAAAAAGGGACAGAAAGAAGGAAGTGCTCCATGACAGTCTCATTGGACCTGCAGCGGAAACCGCAGAAGGTAACTACTCCCTATATTACATACTATTTGCCCCAAACACACACACACACACACACACACACACACACACACACACACACACACACACACACACACACACTTTAATTGTATTAATTATAACTGTAATTCTATTTGATGACTTATGTTAATTGGTTAAAAGTACTCAACATTAAAATATTGTTTTACAGAAATCCAAAGGTCCTACACCATCCAGGATTCAGCAGCTCTCCTGATTCCACCAAGGCTTGAAGTTTCAGCATTACAATGGACAACACTCACTCGCTATCCTTCAACTTCCTCATTTATCAGAGGCACCACAGTGGAGTGAATCACCAACTAATCTGCCCTTTCCAGCCACAACCCAGCACTTGGAAACACCCATATACTCTCTCATAGATCTACACACATTCACTCACTATGGCCAATTCACCTATACCGTACACATGCTTTTGGACTGTGGGGTCAACCGGAGCACCCAGAGGAAACCCACAAGAACACTGGGAGAACTTGCAAACTCCACACAGAAATGACAACTGGCCCAGTCGGGACTCGAACCAGTGACCTGCTTGCTGTGAGGTGACAGTTCTAACCAGTGAGCCACTGTGCCACCCATGGACAAAACTATTTACCTTATAAGAGAGGCTGACTGACATGGACATGCTACAGGTTGTGAAATGGCTGTTTGCAGTGTTTTGTCTAATCATTTTGCAATGTTTTAGTAATGTTTTTTTATTAAATTATGTATAAAAATGGATGTTGTGATGACCAATACATGCAGGTACCATCCACTTTTTGAAATTGTAGTGTTATTTAATAGATGTTTTGATTGTTTGTGTATTGTTTCTATCTGCATTGTGATATATTTCTCTTCATTTTAGAGATGTGTGAAAGTGAAGCACTGTATTTGTTCAAACAGTAAAAAAGCTTAGAAAAGTGAAATCATTTCAATTACATTGTAAAATGCCATTAAACTGTTAAGGTAGATCTGCTGTCCAATGCAAAGTATGCAGAGGTGCAATTTTAAATATTTAAAAAAATATTTTGTATAATGAATTGAATAAATTTAAACAATTTGAATTGTCTGGATTGGTTTTATTTTTTATTCATTGATAAGTAACAATAATTCAATAATAAAAAAAGAACCCTTAAATGGTTCTAAATAGAACCATCTAACTTGAATTCAAAGAACCATTTGGGGTTCTATTTAATGAACCCTTAAAATGGTTCTATATAGAACCTTTTTGGGGTTCCATATATGAAGCGCTCGATAAAACCGTTTTTGGTTCTATATAGAACCGTTTGTTTTAAGAGTGTATCATCACACGGTATGTTTTTCACCTGTTTTGTTTTGCTTATGGTTATTTTTGTTAATATGGTTTAATTATCATTTTTACAATAACATTGCTTTAATAGGAGATTGACTCCCCATACATGTTCATTCATTCATTTTCTTTTCGGCTTAGTCCCTTTATTAATCCGGGGTCGCCACAGCGGAATGAACCGCCAACTTATCCGGCATTTGTTTTACGCAGCGGATCCCCATACATGTGTAGTTAACTAATGATTTGAGAGACCTTTAGCTTGGACAGACTAAGCTACTGTGCATAGTTTTAGATGCATCGCAATAATTATTTTCTTTAAATATAATTGTTTCTTTAAGAAAGGTTTTGTTGAATAAAAAGAGCATGTATACAGCTATATTTTGTATGTTTTTGTATTTGTGGCTAAGAAATATGTATTTATTTGTTTATTTATTTATTTGTTTGTTTGTTTGTTTGCTTGCTTGTTTGTTTGTTTGTTTGTTTGTTTGTGTATGTATAAATGTATGTATGTATGTATGTATGTATGTATGTATGTGTGTGTGTGTGTATGTATGTATGTATGTATATATGTTTGTATGTATGTATGTATGTATGTATGCATGTATGTACGTATGTATGTATGTTGTGGTCAGAGATAAATTTGGTAAATCCTTAGTGTTGAGCCCTGTAAAATCTTGTGAAGTAAAAACAAATTGCAATTTGCTCATACACATTAAGCAAGTTCATACACAAAAAAAAGTTAAATGAACGAGGAGGCATGTGGACATAACTCAATGTTTAAAATCAAGTAATTTTAGCATGCCGAAGTCAAATTTATGCATATAAAAAATATTTTCCCAACAACAAAATTGATGAAAATGATGAGTGGCTAGAAATGTTAGAAAACTACTAGCCACTGTGGCTGGTGATCAAAAAAGTTAATGTCAAGCCCTGCATAAGATTATAAGGTTATATGATATCATGTGTAAATATGTATGTGAATGAATAAGCCAGCAGGCTGAGCACATTATAAAACATCTGAAATGTTGTTTTAGTCATTCTAAAGCGCCATAACCATTTCAGTATTAGTGTTATCATATTGTTAATTACCTCCAGAGCGTCTGTGCTCTATGTCTGATGCTTTCAAACACCACCACACGTTCATTACATGTCGACAAACTGTCTTCTGAGGTGCAAGTAACTAATTAAATAAAGAAAGAAATTCACACAGCTTCTCCTACCACGACAAATTCTGTTTTTTCTTTTGATATTTGGCACTAATTAAGAATTAAGTGACGATTTTGTTCTTTTTGACTGCTTAGCTAGAAATCCTGCTTTATTCTCATGTTTTATATGCGATATTGCAGTTTTGTACATACATTTGTGCTTAATTTTAGTTTCGCATCTTTGAATGGAAACACAGCTATTGAAAAATATCTCTAGAAAAAATGTTTTTTATTATTATTTTTTTTTAAGTGATTAAATTGGAAATTTGGAACAAAATTTATATCTGCTTTTTACAGGGAACCAGGCCTTTTAGAAGCAAGGAATCAAACAATTCCACATGGTCTCCCTTTCTTTCGGCGAGATAAGGAATGAATCATGCAGAGTCGAGGAAACCAGCTGTAGTGAATCTTGGGAGGATGGAAAGGACAGACGAGAGTAAACACAATGATTAATCAAAGCCACAACTGGCTGAAGAGATAACCACACTTTTCCACAAGGAGAGATTTGTTTCATTATTCGAACACATCTCTGTATTTATTTAAAGCGTCGCATTTCTTAAAGCACTGCTACCGACAGCCAACTGTAAATTCAGAGCAAGCCACTGGAGAGCCTTGTGAATATACAGAACACACGCTGACCCATCACTCATCACAAATGATAAAAAAGTGAAAAGAGTGATGAAGAAAAGAGGGGAGACAAAAGGACTGAAAAAAAGACACAAGATTGAGGAAAAATTGAGAGAAAACAAAGAACATAAATTCAAAAAAGGATAAAGAGAAATTTGTCTGATAGAATTTTTATTATGTTTCTATATTATTTCATTTCTCACAATATCTCTTCGTTTTCTCCATTTATATAGATACTTTATGTTTGTTATTTAAAGGCTGATGTATAAATGGGCTACCATGATCTAAAAACAGTTAGCCAAATGGAGTATTGTATGTTCGGATTAAATTCAGTCCAGATTTAGGCCTACTTTGTACTGTTACTTGATTTGCATAATTTCTCTAATGAATTGGGTGCGATAACATTACAGATTGTGTGTTTGTGTGTGTGTGTGTGTATGTGTTTACAGTATGTGTGCATGTGTGTGTGCAAACAAATGATGCTATCAGCAGGCGCAATTAATTCTTAGCGTTTTTTTCCCTGAGAGGTTTAATGCTTTGGGAATGGGCTAGAGAGAAAAAGAGAGAGGGGAGGGGAGGGGTTTGGGAGGGAAATGAGAAACACAGCTCTTTCTGGACAAGGCCAAAAAGAAGAGAAGGATGATGGAGTCTAAATGAAATGCCACTCCGGGTAAGGAGGAAAAAGCATGGCGAGAAAGCAGGTCAGCTGAATTGCCAGGGATGTTCTTGAGTGACTTTGCCCTTAGGCGAAAGTCAGAGTGCTTTCTCTTCATCTTTCTTTTTCTTTCTTTCTTTCTTTCTTTCTTTCTTTCTTTCTTTCTTTCTTTCTTTGCAAAATATTGCTATGTTACACAATCTCACCTATTTGATACACACCAAACTTAATTACTATTTTTATTTATTTATTAATTAAACAGTAGCTTCAATAGAAAAGATCTGTATGATCATACAAATATTTATATAATAATACCATTATTATTGTAGTCATGTGGAATGTAATTGCACGTGTAACACTGTCTGTCACAAATTACCAGCAATCCAGGCTTGCAAACTGCTGATAAACATGCACCAATACTCGGACTACAATTCGGTCAGCTTATGAACTACAAATCCCGCCATGCACCTTACACACTCCTGTTTCCTGATCACAGATGATTACACACACAGCTGGTAGCTGATCAAAGACTAATTACACAGACAAGATACACTGCTCACATTTCCACACCTTGGCCAAGTGGCAACCTCCCGCTTTCCCTTGTGAAGCCAATAGAGTGGAGGAACTATGGCGTCACCTTGTAGGCTAATCGGCTGCTAGCATAAAACTGTTTCCCTCAATAAAATCCCTATTTTGAAGATAAGAAGGTCTGTGTTTAATCACTGTTCATTGCGTTTACACGTTTTATTTTACATGTTACACGTTCTTAAATGCAAACACAAGAACTGAAACACTAACATGAGGCTATGAGCGGACTACAGAGCCTTTGGGGTGCAAATGCCTGCATGTTCCATCATGGATTGAGAACAACATTCAATATTCTTTTTTTTTTTTTTTTTGTCAGGAAGTACAGCGAAAAGGAGCAAATACATTCACATATGCTATAAACTTTAAGGAAATGTAAATATTGCAGTTATGATGGATTAATTTAACTTAAAAACCTTAAACAATAAAAATGTTCTGATATCTTGCTGTAAATGTGTTGCATTGCATGTTTTTTTGCTTTGAATAAAGTTTGGATTTGGACAGTTTGAATGTAAGAATATGAATTGTTGAGAGAAAAAAATACTTAATATGTACTACTTTCTAACATCTACAAAATAAGAAAAGTGTTAGTTTCACAGTAATATATCATTATATAACAGAGTAAGTTTGTATCATTAAAATAGTATTTCAGTCTGAAATGTCAAAGCTGGGATCATACCACTAATAATGATAATAATTATAGAATTAATGATCTACTCATCGTTTTTTTTCGCATATTTTTTTTCTCTATCCCTCACTCTTCTCTTCCACACTTCACTTCACAGCTTGTGGAGGGTTGAGCATGCTTCATTTAATGACATTAATTAATCCCCCCCTCTCTTTGTCTTTAATGAGCCAGATAAGTCATGAGCCAAACAGAAAAGAGAGAGAAAAAGAAAAAAAAAATAGCAAGTAACTCCTCCTGTCACCAGATTGGAGTGTTTGAAATTTACAAAACAAAATAAATTAAATAAATAAATAAATAAATAAATAAAACACAATCTGCTTTGATGAGAAATCACCTAGTAGAGCGTGTATTATGAATGTACTGAACATATTGGCACTCATCAGATTCTGTACTTATTTTTTGTCCTACCAGCATGTGGTAATTTGAGCCTTTAGTTAGTTAATGGCTGTTCAAATTAAATGTTATAGTACTTGTCTGTGTTCCTGTTTTGCTTATAATTTCATAGTGTGTTTCAACCTATTACCTCAGTTGCTCTTATTAGCTCATTAGTTGCCTTGGTTTTTTAAAACATAAACCAAATGGGGATTTTTTTCACTGTCAGCTCACGGCAAAAAAAGTTGCTGGTTCAAATTTATTTATACGCAACATTTATTTGATACAATGTCTAATAGAACCAGAAATAAAGCATCAGGAGGCACAGATGTTCCCCCAAAATACAACAATTATGACTATCAATTTATTTACTTTTAAGATTGATCATTTAAAAATTATAACAACATGCAGCCATCTGCCACAGTATTGAACCATGAACCATTGAAGACACGCTAGATCAGACTTAGTTTCTTTGAACCCTATCATACACCTGGCGCAATAAGGCGCAAGATGTGTGTGGCGCGATTTGTTGCCGTTTTGTGACCAATGACCAATGTTATATTGACATGAAGTGCTGACATTTATTTATCAGGTATGGCAGCCAAAATCCAATATTTGATAGACCTCATATTGGTAACGTCCACACAACGTCAAGCTGTAACATCATTAGGCGGTGATACTTTGTTGTTTTTAGGTTGCATTGGAAAGTAACCAAAATGCAACGTCTATCTGATGTTGGACACTGATGTTGGCCTGGCGTTGGGTTCTAACATTAACCAGATTTTCGACAAAACACAACATACCACGACGTTAAGGTACAATGTCATCCTGTGCCTGCTGGGATGTTAGCACATGTTGCCTTTAGCATTGCTTATCATATTTCTGCCTCAAACAGCAATCAGAATTCACATAAGATCAGGAGATCTAGTTAGTACACTGTACTGAAAGTGTGTCTGAAAGTGTGTTTTGAATTGAATCCATTGTAAATATTTGAAATATGAAAACACTATGTTCTCCCCGTGGTTGCGTGGGTTTCCTCCGGGTGCTCCGGTTTCCCCCACAGTCCAAAGATATGCGGTACAGGTGAATTGGGTAAGCTAAATTGTCCATAGTGTATGTGTGTGAATGAGAATGTATGAATGTGTTTCCCAGAGATGGGTTGCAGCTGCAAGGGCATCCGCTGCGTGAAACAAATGCTGGATAAGTTGGTGGTTCATTCCGCTGTGGCGACCCCGGATTAATAAAGGGGGCCGAAAAGAAAATGAATGAATGAATGAAAACACTATTGACAGCAATGCACAATGTCTCCTGACGCAGTTAAACAACGCCTGTGTTCATGACATCTCCTCAAGCCCCAGCTGGCCGCTGACCAAAAGAAAGCCCAAATGAGGCCTTATTAAAACCTGGAATTGACTGTGGAAACTTGACTGGCCCTTGACACGCTAGCATGTTCACTTTAATTCCAAAAATGTAAACATGCATATGAAACCTCACAGTAATATTAATAATTAATAATTGTATTATAAATTGCACAATATAAACAAAGGCAACTCCCTTTGTTTTGTTTTACAGTAAAACAAAGTATATTTGAGCCTCGGCTGGGTCAGTTGGCATTTCTGTGTAGAGCTTGCATATTCTCCTTGTGTTTGCGTGGGTTTTCTCCGGGTGCTCCAGTTTCCCTATAAGTCCAACGACATGCGGTACAGGTGAATTTGGTGAGCTAAATTAGCCCTAGTGTATGTGTGTGAATGAGTGTGTATGGATGTTTCCCAGCAATGGGTTGCAGCTGGAAGGGCATCCGCTGTGTAAAACACATGCTGGATAAGTTGAAGGTTCATTCCGCTGTAGCGACCCCTGATTCATAGAGGGACTAAGCCGACAAGTAAAAGATGAATGAATGAATAGAATTCACTGCATTTTGCATGTAATCTTTTCAGAGCTACAGCACACAAGATTGCAAATGTTTGTTTGAATGATGGTTTTGGGAAAAGATGAATCATTATACTATGCAATCAACGACAGAACATCATCACAGCTGGCTGATAATGCTTTCAGGTAATACAGATTTACGCAGATTTAATTTTGGCAGTTTTTAGAAAGCTCCTGAATGTTTGTTCACAACATGCACTGGTGTGTTGTTTGGGACTGATTCCAGAAAATCCACCATCAAACAAACCTACAGAGAATTCTAAAGTGACACACAAGCGTGACAGGAAGTAAGGAAGCGGACATCAGTCATTTTACAACTGAATGCCTTTCTAAATCATATAGAGAGTTGAAGTCAGACCCACTTACATGTTTTAACATTGAAACTAACATTAACACTGTATACATCAATCATGTCAGTGCCATTTCTGGTAATGTGTACCAAATAGATAACATATTGTGAAAACACACACAAACAACTGAACAAAAAAAAACAAAACATGCTTATCAAGCTTTCCTTACTGAGAGAGGAATGTGTATTGGGGGTTGAGCACTGTTGAGCAGTGTGTGAGTGCTGCATCTTTGTTGCCTTTTCTATAGAGTACATCTAGCTCTCCCTGCAGAAAACACAGTGACGTCACTCCTAGCCCAAAGCAGGACTAACACTGACCCGTTATAACCCAATGGAAATGAGCAAGCCAGAATAGACAACTGGCAACAATCCAACCACAGAATGGAAAGTCTCATTATTCATATGAGGACTCTAAACCCATGTTGTCTATAACATTCAACTAGAAACCTACCTATGCACAATGAATCTACTACTTTTGAAACAGATGAGATAAACTGCATCACAGTGTTCAACCATGTTAAGACTAGTTTAGCCCATTGTAAATGTTTATAGATAAATATCCCTGCTGGAAAAAAAAAATGCTTAAACCAGCCTAAGCTAAAACTAAATAATGTAATCCAACATGTGCGCTCGAAAGCTCCACCCCTTCTGCTACGTAAGCAAAGCAGCGGCTGTTGATCGCGAGAAATGTCCATCATTCCACACTTCATTTTACTGGTTAAATTTCTACTGCAAAATGGCGTAGAATAGTGCATAAGCATGCGATTTAGGATGCACCTAATATACTACCAGCAATGTTGTATTGGTTTGCTGGTAAAACTACAGACTAATGACTAGGGCCAGATAGAATCTGCAGACATTTTTTACTATTTCTGCGCAAAATTTTGTTAAAAATCTACAGTCTTAATATATGAAATAAAAAGTAATAAATTTTTAACTTTTATTTAATGTTTACAATGTGAATCCAATTAGATCCACTTCATTTGGTAAACAAAGCAAGTCTCTCATATAAAATATCTACTAAGAGACAGAAAATATTACTTTACAAACTGTATTGTAATTAAATTACATAAACATTTTCATAATCGGTCAGTAGTATTACTGAAATTAATTAAAAAACTAAATAAATATAAATGTACACACATGTACGCAAGTTAATAAACAGAATCTATGATGGGCTAAAAATCTGCGGAATTCTGCACATGCAGATTACGTGTGGGTCTACTAATGACCTACTGCTTCCACTAACATTATGAATACAAGAATTACCCTATGAAGCTGTGTAAAGGAAATACCAAACTCACTAATGTTGATTATAGCTACAGTACATTGTTGATTGTTGTGAAATGACAATCCCAACATGGTAAATGTGGCACAGGCCATCTAATTTATACAAAAACATTACTAAAACACTGCCAACTGCATATTAGGGACATATATATATATATAT
>CAIGQQ010029329.1:31912-46644 GCA_903798035.1 Danio albolineatus
ATATACTGCATCACATAATAACGTTAAAATATCTGTTTACAATATAATAACAATATATTTTCCATGTTAATGTGGGATATTTGGTCAAACCAGGATTAGACAATAACTGTCAAGGGACTGGGGACTGTTGACAGTTTAATAATTTTCTCAAGTACTTACGCTATGTTTTTTACAACATTAAAATTGTTAAATTTAGATCCTCAGCCATAATTATCGCAAGAGTGGAAACCTTATCTCAGGTCTTGAATATTCAAACTCAATTCAAACGCAATATTCAAACTATATGTTGCAAACACCTATTACATATTCTATTAACACCTATTTCTAGAATATTCTACTGAGTGTTCCAACATACCGGTATCAGAAACCTCTTTTTGGGTGGAGAGGGAGGATGAGGATTCCCTTTTCACTCAAGCTAACCTTTGACAACTTTCAATAATGAGACATTGGAGGAAATGCAACCTGGTATTACTTTTGGCTACCATTAACACAGGGTCACCTTGAGTTGTTGAACTGCTGATGCAAGACGCAAGTGTGAATGAGTCAATTACAGAGGAATAGGAGAAATGCAAGATCTGCAACTCTTCAATTACACAGTATTCTGGCATAATCCAAAGCTGTTTACATACTGTATGTAGAGTTGATCGACAGGGGACAACACTCAAAACAGCAACGAGGTCATGTTATCATCAAAGTCAAAAGTGTCAAAGTAATTTATATATATATATATATATATAATTTCTTTTTTTTTTTACATATATTTTTTACATTTATAAGGTGATCCGCAGAGGTCACAGTTATTACCTCAACCAAACATGCTAATGGAGTCATTTATCTGTGTGTCACCTCCAAAACGGTCCTTCTGGGATATACAATATTCTGCAGAAGGATTACACCTGCTCAGATCTGTTTTGGGGGACTGGTTGTATTCATCATCCATACTGGGTTCAGTATGTTCTATACGGCCTCATTCTGCCATTTAAGTAATGCCAATTACTTTAGGTCATTGAACCTGAGGGCAAGACCAGGTGTGTCAATTTTCAGTATGTGGAGAGCATTGCCAGGTCAAGCAAATGTCACTTCATTGCAACGATGTTTCTCAACCAGGGATACACACATCCTTAGAGATCTGTGGCGCAAATGCAGGGGGTTCGGGGTTTGTAGAATCATTACACAAATTGCTAGGCTATTTTAGGTTGGCTTTAGAAATATATAAAGCGTAGTCTGACCCATTAAAGATTTTCCCATGTAACACATATGTCTGCATATTTTATTAAATGCCTTAAAATTTGTATTTTATTTTCAAAGTTTAACTCTGAATATAAAATGTGTTGCTTTGTATTAAACCATTGCCCAGATCATGAAATACATAAGAAAATTGTAAAATTAAACAATTTAATAACAATCATACCACATAAGTTTAAATTATGATTTAAATGTTTGCTTGTTTATGATGGGAGTTATATCATTTGAAGAATCTGTGTCAAAATTGGTTCAGTTTTACACGGGGATAACACTATTGAAATATGAAACCTATATGCACATATTTGATGATATATACGCTGCATATATGCATATATTTGCCACATAAAGGCAAAATTGAGGTGCATATAGAATATGTGCAGATACAGGCCATATACTGTAGATTTCCTGTATTTCTTATTTATATCCACACATAAGCCCTATATGTACATATAAGGTATGTCTCCTATATAGCTCATATCTCACTTTGGCAACTGTCATACATGCCTAGCTCATATTTTCTAATATCAAGGCAATAACTAAGAACTAACAATTTTTTTAAAAACACTTTTGTATGTTCAAACACTTAAAATTGGTATCACATCTAATTTGCATGTTATGGAATTTAACTATGGCAAGAGAGAGCCCACACGGGAAAAATCTATATAAAAATATACAGTTGAAGTCAGAATTATTAGACCCCCTGAATAATTAGCCCCCTGTTTATTTTTTTCACAAATTTCTGTTTAACAGGGAGAGCATATTTTTTTAGCATATTTCTAAACATAATAGTTTTATTAACTCATTTCTAATCACTGATTTATTTTATCTTTGCCATGATGACAGTACATGATATTTTACTAGTTATTTTACAGTACACTTCTATATAACTTAAAGAGACATTTAAAGGCTTAACTAGGTTAATTAGGTTAACTAGGCAAAATAGGGTAGATAGGCAAGTTA
Source organism: Danio albolineatus (assembly GCA_903798035.1). Lineage (NCBI taxonomy): Eukaryota > Metazoa > Chordata > Actinopteri > Cypriniformes > Danionidae > Danio > Danio albolineatus. The sequence goes on from CAIGQQ010029329.1 coordinate 34,118, forward strand.
TTTTATAATGATGGTTTGTTCTGTAGACTATCAGAAAAAATAAAGGGGCTAATAATTTTGACCTTATAATGGTCTTAAAAAAAATTTAAAACTGCTTTTATTCTAGCCGAAATAAAACAAATAAGACTTTCTCCAGAAGAAAAAATATTCTCAGACATACTGCGAAAATTTCCTTGCTCTGTTAAACATAGTTTGGGAAATATTTAAAAAAGACAAAAAAAAAAACATCAAATGGGGGCTAATAATTCTGACTTCAGCTGTATATTTTAATATAGGCTTTGATATAGGTTTATAATATGTGACATATATAAAATTGGCTATTTTCCTATATTACATGTACATATATGTACATATATGTACATATAATATAGGAAAACAGCCAATTTTACATGTCACATATATTAAAACCTATATCAAAGCCTATATTAAAACATATATTCTTGTCGGCTTAGTCCCTTTATTAATCTGGGGTCGCCACAGCAAAACGAACCGTCAACTTATCTAGCATTTGTTTTCCGCAGCAATGCCCTTCCAGCTGCAACCCATCACTGGGAAACATCCATACACACTCATTCACAAACATACGGACAATTTAGCCTACCCAATTCACCTATACCACATGTCTTTGGACTTGTCTGGGAAAACCGGAGCACCCGGAGGAAATCCACGCAAACACAGGGAGAACATGCAAACTCCACACAGAAATGCCAACTGACCCACTGAGGCCAACTGAACCAGCGACCTTCTTGCCCTGACTCGATCGTGCTACACACTGCGCCACCGTGACGCCTGGAAATATATATATATATATTTAATTTTGATTTGAATCAAACCTTGCATCCAAAAATAGCGTTTGGTTGTGAGGGATCCATGAAAATAGACCCCTAATATGGCAGGGATCCAGTACTCAAAACTGTTTGAGAATCATTTCGACATGCAGTATTCATTCAGGACAAAGATAAACACACACATACTGTACATGTCTACTTTGCTATGCTTGTGGAGACTCTCTGTAGACATTCTGAATTTGTCTTGTACAAACTGTATACGGTATATGCTTAAAGAAAACATTCTGCATTTATACAGTTTTTTAAAATATCTTGGTCTATTTTATTTATAGCTTGTTTACCCATGGGAACCTCAATTTAGATAATACAGTCATTTCAAGCGTCTAGCGCCATTTATTTTTTATAAACCAGGTGGTTTTATGTTTCTCCTGCTGTGTAGCGTTAGTTTACATCAGTCGATCAGCATGGCAGCAGAACCGGTTCTAAATAGTGTTAGGCAAATAGAAAAACAGAAACACATGCACCCTCTATAATTGACACTACACTCATGAATCTCATTCATACAAAGGTGAATACTTCAAACCTACATTTTATGCTATTAAAGGAGCTGGGTTTCTGTCAAGATTTTTTTCCCACTTTCTGTGAGTCAGGTATGAAGCACACAACAACCTCATAAGCATTTCAAAGCCTGACATCAAATAATAATGTCAGATAGAAAATCACAGCGCAGCTCTTGGCAAACATACCCAACAGCAATTTAAACATCCAAACTAAAATGAAACCAGATCAAACAAATAAAAAAACTGCATTTGATGAACACATACAAACTGTTAAAACACTAGGTCACTGGAGAGTAGGCAGTACAGCACACGCTAGGTTAGCTAGCTATCTTACTCTTGAGCAGTTATGGTTTGCTGTAGTTAAAGTCAGTTTTTGGAGTAACACCAAAGCAATGTGATTACAGTAGTATGTTACTTTTGGTGTACTGCAGTAGCATACTAATAATGTTTACTTAAATATCTACTTAATATCTGTTGATACTGACATTCAACAGACATTTAACTGACTATAAGATACTTTGCAAGTACATGTCAACTTACACCTACCCCAACCCTAACCCCAACCTACTGTAACAGACTACTTATAATCTAATGATAAGTAGTTGCAATCTAACTTAAATTCAACAAACGGACCATCAAAATAAAGTGTGACCAAATTTATGTAATTCTTACTCATTACCATCTCTGTAATGCAAGACTAGCATTTTAACCCAAAATTGAGTGGTGTTTTGTTTTCTTTAATAGTAACAGTGCAAAAATCTGCTGGTAAAATAGTATGATCCTAAAATGTGTACAAATAAAAGAGAAATTATGCTAAAGTCTGATAATATTCCATACAAATTTTATTTTACCTAAATATTTCCTGCTCTTTTAGTTGTGCATATTCCATAATGTTCGTTGTGTTCATTATATTCAGACAGAGGGCTCTATTTCAACGATATAGGCACAAAATAGTCTGAAGCGCATGGCGCAGAAGCATTAAGGGCATGTTCGAATCCACTTTTGCTATTTTAAGGACTTAAAAATATGCTCTGCACCCTGATGCATGGTCTAACAGGCTTGTACTTATTCTCTTATTCTCTTATGATTTATGGGTGGGTTTTAGCATAACGTACATTAAACAAATCAGAGTCTCTTATCCCATTCCCTTTCGGAGTCAGTTGGTATAAATTGTTTATTTACATGACAAAATTTGTAAATAGAAAAACTGAATGCTTCACTAGCGAGAAAACAGTTAAACAGACCATCTGCAGCACAAGGATAAAGAACGAGCCTCCTCCATTCGACCTCTTTACTTTCTCTTTCTCTTTACTTTTACTCTTTACTTTATTTTTGTGGATTAGGAAACAGTCTTGTATGTACCCTTATATTTAATTGTGTTTGTTAAGAGCAAAGATTTGTTTCAAAATTATTTCTAAATTCAGTTCTAGTTTCCAGCAATGGAATAAATGAACAATAATGAAGTGTAGTCAAAAAACTGAGTTATATCCTAACACACCTTCTATTGCCTCATATGGTGATGCATACAGTATGTTTCCAAAACCCGACATGTAGACAAATCTAAACTTGTTTTTATTAAAACAAATATACCTATGCTTACAATAAATAATGCTGCTAATAATAATAACATTGTACAAATGCTAATTGTCATGAATAAACTAAAAAAAGCCCCCGAGATGAGGCATGGAGGCAGTGATTTTTATATTTATGTAGAAAATAATCATTTTTATAACATTGTAATCCTTCAATGTAAAGGTATTTGTGCATTGCTGTACATTCTAAGTTTATTAAGCAATGTGTATGTGTTTGAACCCACATAGGTGCTTAACTAACGCGCTCTGCGCTGGACTTTAGACCAGCTTTTAGTTGGTCAACGGCGCAGTCTATTTCAGTTTTTCAAAATAGCAGCCCGCCAACAATGCGCCTTAACACACCTCTATTTTAGGTCACATTTTATTTTGATGGTCTGTTTGTTGAATTTAAGTTACATTGCAACTAATTCTCATTATATTATAAGTAGATTGTTAGGTTGGGGTTAGGGGAATGGTTAGTGTAAGTTGAAATGTACTTGCAAAGTTAGTCAGTTAAATGTCTGTATCAACAGATATTAAACAGACAGCCTACTAATACTCAACTGGACCATCAAAATAAAGTGTTACCCTATTTTAGACCAGCACGCCTATGAATCCACAAAGTGGTGCAAGTGAAATTGCTATTTAAACAACATGGTGCAAAACGTGAAAATTTGGGTTGCGCTGGTCTGAAAATAGCAACAAATTGTGCCAAACACGTCGTGCGCCTTATTGAGCCTAGTGTATTTATTGAGCCCAGAATGTTTTGGTCAAACTTTTCTTATATATTTCTTATATTTGGACACCTTTATTGACAGATATGAAGACACATTCAAACATTACATCTTTAAGAAAAAGCAAAAGAAAACCCTTCACAGAATTATTTCTTGTGTGGATGTCAGCATAGAAAGACTAATTCATATGTTAACAACTGATGGGAGCAGGATTCACCATGTAGCAGTTTATCTCTTACAACTGACAACAACCTTGACAGATGCTCACTGAATTTGACTGGAAAACAATGCTGTCTAAAGCCAGTATCTTAATTTATTTTGAATTAATGGCATAAATCAGGAGTCTTTCTTTTAGTGGAGTACAATAATGTCATAGACACACGTCTATGAACATGTATGCATAATCTATTTTACTAGTGGTTGCCACTAATTGGTGAAGGTCACATGTAATTTAATAATTAATAATAATTTATTGTAGTGGGTATGTCATATGGACTGAAAAAAAAAAGCATTATGAGGCTGCACAGTGGCTCAGTGGTTAGCAATGTCGGCACTCACAGCAAGACGGTCACTGGTTTGTGTCCAGGCTGGGCCAGTTGGGATTTCTGTGTGGAGTTTGCATACTCTCCCCGTGTTGGCGTGGGTTTCCCCCACAGTCCAAAGACATGCAGTACAGGTGAAATGGATTAACTAAATTGGCAGTAGTGTATGAGTGTGTGTGTGTGTGTGTGAAAGTGAGAGTGTATGGTTGTTTCCCAGTGATGGGTTGCAGCTGTAAAGACATCCTCTGTGCAAAACATATGCTGGATAAGTTGGAGGTTCATTCCACTGTGGCGACCCCTAATAAATAAGGGACTTAGCCGAAGGAAAATGAATAATGCATTATTAAAATTAAGTGTTGTCTCTGTTAACATTAGTAAAATTAGTAAAAGTTATTATAATGTAAACTGATGTAATGTAAATGTATTGTTTTTTGTTAGCTAATGTTAATTAATTTCCTATTGTTAACTTATGAAATGTTTTTGTGAAGTTTCTATCCAATTAAGACAAGAAAATTACTGAATACAAACAAACTATAGCACACTGTCCTTGAATTGTTATGACAATATGTGGAACCAATAGCAAACTATTATTCTTATTGATGTTTTCATTTTGACTAGGATATAACAGGCTATGCCCCAATAAAGGGATGGAAAACTAAGCAACTGCCTGCAATTTACTTAACCCAGACTCCTGATTACGTACCCCTATATACATTTCCTATATACAAATTCATATTCACCAAATATGTCCCAGGACCTACGTTTTTTTTGCAGTTTTTGTTTTCGCGAAGACCACTGTGTTTTTTTTATCTCAAATTTCTCTCACAAGTGCCATTTGTGCCTACTGTTCTCACGTAAATCCACCCTCCTCCTTTCTTATACCCAACCCATAGAGCTTTAAAAAGCACCGAATGACCAGCACCCACCCACTTTCCTAAATCCAACCGACATTTTTTTCCAAAGCAATCCAGAAAAATAATCCCATGTGAATCGTTCAACGATTTATTTGTTCCCAAACCCCTCCTTAGTACAATGCTAATCTGTGCTGATTGGTCTGAAGACCCAGTCTTTTGCGATTGGTCAACTGTATTCAGTGTGAGACAGAGAAAAGCGTCCACCACGGCTTCTCAACAATAGTCAGAGTGCAGTGTGTATGTGTGAGCCCAATGCAGGAGTGCATTAAAGCAGTGCAGTTTAACACCAGCATATTGCTCTATTCGTAACCATGACACACATTCAGTATTAATCCACACAGTGGCAAAAGCTGAACTATTTTGAATCATGACCACCGCACGTGTGTAGGAACAGCTGATGGTGCCATAGCAACGACAAATACAGTGGACCACAAGCTCAAAAACGCATTTAAATCCATAAACAAAGTGGCATGCGTCAACAATTCAACGTGGTTTTAGACGCAATATAAGAATACGAGTCAACCAGATACAGTACAAGCCGCGTGGAGTGGTTACAGGTAAAAAAAAAAAACCAACAATTAAATACATAATTTTACATAATTTTAATCAACCATTTTAATCGCACTTACACTTGTGAAATGGAGGAAGAAACTGGTCCATGAACTGTGTAAGTTCTTGTCAAGCTTTGACAAAGTCCCATACAAACAACCAACGAATCCTTCGTCGTAAGCGTGTAGATTGCTTAAGCCCTTATCAGAAAAAGGACAGGAACATAGCACAAGGCCGGGGCTATAATGCTGAGGTGTTTTTGCCAAACAAAACAAAAAAAAATAGCAGCGATTCATTCAAACCACTATGAGTCGACTCTTTTTTAGATGAATCAATTCAAGAGTTCACACTAGCTGATGATTGATAATAAAGCGTATTTGGCATGCTGTCCCGGGAGAGAGCCCTGTTTAAAGGGCGAGAGAGTTTGAGCTCAGGTAAGTCTCAAGATATATCTGACCTTAAGAGGCTATTTAAAGTAGTCGATTTACTTATGTTGTATGTTTTTTGGAAAACCCACGCAAACAAGGGGAGAACATACAAACTCCACACAGAAACGCCGACTACCTCGGGGAGAGGCTGAACCATTGGCGTTCTTGGTGTGAGGCAACAGTGCTAACCACGGGGCCATCGTGCCGCCCTATCAGAGAAGGGGAGGAGTTGGGGTGGAAGGGGGATTCTTCAAGACGAAGATGACTGGAGTAGAAACTCTGGTAATTTATAGTGTGTCTGTCACGGTTCATGGATCTGTGTGTTTGAATGTGTATGTGTATGCGTGTGGATGTACCTGTGTTGGTGTGAGTGTGTTTGTTTGAGTATGAATAGCGTGGCTGTCTGTGCGCTTACCTTGTCAGCTGTGTGGTCACGTGGAGGGGATCATTCAGTTGGCTGATTAGCGACAGCAGCTGTTTTGTGTTATCTCGGCTATTTAGATCCAGTGTCCATGTCTCTCTTTGTCAGTCCGTTGTCCAACTTGTGTTTGTGTCTCTCAGGCTCCCTACGTGTTAATGCTGGTGGTGAGTTGCTGTGAATCTCTTTCCCTTGTGGAATTTATGTCCTATGGCTATTACCTGCTTCCTGAACTGTGTCTCATGTGATCGACTATGAGTTTCGTCTGTGACTGCTACTTCCTGATCTACTGTGTGAAGTTTCCCTCAGCTGTTTAGCTGTATCATTTCCACGAGAAGATACTCTTGTATTCTCCACCGCCTCATTCACGAACTCTGTTATTTGAGCCTTGTTTGATTCCAGTCGGACATTAAACATTTCATATTTTACTCTCGCAATTGGGTCTCTCTGTTGTACCATTACAGTGTCAGGATTCGGCTGACTGGTGCAATATGCTGAGCTGATGTGGTACCAGCTGTGTTCAATCATAAGCACGTGATCCTCTCGAAATTTAGTTTATATATAAACCCCACTAGTTTAAAACACAGCGCATTTTCAGATTCAAGCCTTAGCTGGATCTTTAACTTCACTTAGAGCTGTGTTACGCACTACATGAACGGTCATAATAGGGGCTCTTTAATTTTTTTAAGTTTTAAAGTTTTAACCTTAATCTTTCTTAGTCAAAATAATAAAATACAGTACCTTGCAGAGTAGTGAAAAGCAATGGCCTGAAATTGCAATAGTTTATGAGAAAGATAAATTTATTTGACAGTTTTAGATCAATTATAACACATCGTACGCCACTGCACCTCAGTAGAATGCATGGAATTTAATGTCAGCTATTTGCTCTCTGCACCATGCTCGGCTAAGAATAATTCAGATGGAAATGATTCCTTAGCAGTCGCTTAGTCATGGCCCCTTTTTGATAACCTTTAACAGCAGTTGCCAGAGGAGTGATGTCCTTGAGCTCCTTCTAACTCTGACGTAGCACTCATTGCCTCATTCTCTCATAGCCACAAAACATGTTCCCTGACATTTTCTCAGATTCGCTGTTTCCTTCCCACAGTAGACCATGTTTACTGCAGTACATGAAATTCAACAAAAGTGGCTCAGGAACTGTTCTCACAACCTTGTGCTTTTATTTGAAAAAAAAAAAAAACTATTTAACACAATAGATTAAAATACACTACCTGACAAAAGTCTTCAGAATCAGAATCAGAATCAGTTTTATTGCCAAGTGTGCTTCACACACAAGGAATTTGCTTTGGCTACAGAAGCTTCCTGTGTACATAAAGTTACAAGTGACAACACAAAATAAATATAAAAAAAGACGATAGACATTTACAGAGATGCAGTCAGTCCAAAGATCTGGATGTTGAAATCTATGTACAGATTTGTTATAAATACAGGTTATAAGGTGCTGTGTACAAATGCATAAGAAGTAATGCATTGTATATTGTTATAAGATGCTGTGTACAAATGCGTAAGGAGAAGTATTGCATCGTATATTGTTATAAGGTGCTGTTTACAAGTATGAGTAAGTGCGTGTGAGAAAGTATTGCACGTTTATAGCACAATAGAAAAATATTTAACTGTTCATGAGGTAGATGGCCTGAGGAAAGAAACTTTTCCTGTGACTGGCTTTTTTCGTGCTCGGTGCTCTGCAGCGCCGACCAGACGGTAACAGTTCAAACAAGAACTTTGATGGCTTCGAGGCATCCAAGGTGATTTTGCGAGCCGTTGGATGAACACAAAACAGGAAAAACAAACAATAACAGTGCAAACACTGGGGAGCTCTGCACCGAGGCTATCTGATGACGTAATCTTGACGTAATCTCTACAAGTCTTGTTGCCTATCCAAGTTTTAGGAACAACAAACTAATAATAACAACTCAACTTCTAGTTGATCGTTTGGTCTCAGCAGTGGCGTATATGAAAGGCAAATGCCTCTAGATTATGCTTATTTTACCAAAATAAATTAGAATCATGCCTTGATTTTTAATTATTTAAGGTCTAGTAAGGTCTAGCTTTGCTTAGACTAAAGTCTTGTCACTTAACAGAAATAATGCACACTATAGAATATAAAGTCATGGTGTCGTGGAAAAATAATTAATATTGTGTATTACTCCCATGAGCTTGAAGGACTGCATCTATACATCTCTGCAATCAATCAAATAATTTAATAATAAAGTCATCTGGAATGGCAGAAAGTTCTTGCAGGACTCCCAGAGTTTATCAAGATTCTTTGGATTCATCTTCAATGCCTCGTCCTTCGTTTTACCCTAGACATGCTCAATAATGTTCATGTCTGGTGACTGGGCTGGCTAATCATGGAGCACCTCTACCTTCTTTGCTTTCAGGAACTTTGATATAGAGGCTGAGTATAAGAAATGCTATCGTGCGGAAGAATTTGCCCTCTCCTCTGGTTTGTAATGTTATAAGCAGCACAACAAATGTCTTGATACCTCAGGCTGTTGATGTTGCCATCCACTCTGCAGATCTCTCGCACACCCTAATACTGTGAATGTATCCCCAAACCATGTTTTTTTTTCTTCATCAAACTTGACTGATTTCTGTGAGAATCCATAGGGGTTCCAAATAGGTCTTCTGCAGTATTTGTGATGATTGGGATGCACTTCAATAAATGATTCATCTGAAAGATCTACCCAAATCTTTCCAAACGATCAACTAGAAGTCAAGTTATTATTTGTTGCTCTTACAAATGGGATCGACGACAATACTTTTGTCAGGTAGTGTAAAATGTAAATATATACACACATGCAGCAATGTGATATGGCTGTACATAAGCAACTGCAGTGATTTGTGCAGCTACAGTATGTGTCGTAGTAAATCACAGCAGTGCTGTTATGCAGTGCTTCATATGTGATATTGTGTTTATTAGGGGTGGAGCAATGCAGGCTTCTCATGGTTTTCAGTTTCAGTATTAGGTTATGTTTTCGGAATAGGTTGATATGTTGATATGAAAAGTACACTGTCAGATACATTCACTCATTCATTTTCTTTTCGGCTTAGACCCTTTATTAATCAAGGGTCGCCACAGCGGAATGAACTGCCAACTTATGTTTTATGCAGCCAGCTGCAAACCCATCTCTGGGAAACATCCATACACATTCATTCACACTCATACATTACGGACAATTTAGCCTACCCAATTCACCTATACCACATGTTTTTGGACTTGGGGGGGGAAACCGGAGCACCTGGAGAAAACCCACACAACCACAGGAAGAACACGGTCAAATTAAAATAAAGAAAAAACTCTACAAGCAAAATTAATACAATATAGCAAATATGCTTCTAAGATAAATGACACTTTCCAGGTTTTTCAGGTATCTAATATATTTGATTCTATATGAATAATATAATCAAGTATAACACTGCAAACTCTTTATAATCTTCACTGTACACTCTAAAAAATCCGGGGTTATTTTTTCTACCCAAATGTGGGGTTAAGGCATTTGGGTAATTTTTGGGGGTTATTTTCAGAGTCTTGGGTAGTTTTTAGGTAGTGCTATGCAACCCAAACTTGGGTTATTTTCTGGGTAATAATTGCTAAGACTTAAATCAATGCAACCCTAGCACCACACCGTCAAATCAACTCCCAGCAGGGGCTGACTGCGATGCCACACACACACACACACACACACACACACATATATATATATATATATATATATATATATATATATATATAATTTTTCAAACATTTATAGACGTAATGTAATACTGAGCTGTAAAATTGCAATGAAAATAGTGTAACGTAAACGCAGATTTCTTGCATTTTCGTATAATTAAAATGATATTTATGCCCATAGCAGCCCTTAATCATTCTGAATTTTCAAATTTCTTACTACCACCTTTTGTACACGTGTAATCAAAGCTGAACATCCCCCACCGTACTTCGGTGACGCTGAGTCAAAATAACACAACTGCTGGGTCATCTTTCGCGGGCATTTGGATCAACAGGAGGAGGAAGCCAGACGCTTTTCGAGCAGACTGTCTTCGGCATTTCAGGTGAAATAAAGGTTTGTATTTGTATTCGTATTTTCAGCAAAGTCATTTCGGCAAAGTTTTTATGTTTATTTTGTGACCCGCATGAACGTTATTATATTATATATTGTCGCGTCATGTAGTAAGATTAGCGCTAGTATGGCAAGCTGCCATAGGGCTAGGCTATCTGTACCGTGACGGCTGCCCGGTTACTTTGATGAGTGTCCGTGCTGCGTCTGACCGTGGACCGTTTCGCCGGCCCATGCTCGGTAAAGAGGTGGGCCAAAGCGCGCTTTACATGAAGTTTGAGCACTTAACCCCACCCGAGCGCTGAACTGGTAATGTACCTTGACTGGAACTGGTTGGTTAAGAAGCTGCAAATTTCGCGCTGAACTGCACCTCAGCTGTAATCTTGCAATGGTCCCGATAAGCACACGTGAACATTTCTCCGCGACAAAAGAGAAAAATCAGCAAAAGGTTACAGAGAGCCAATCGTCCCCTCATCACAAAAAAGAAATAATGAACCATAAAGCAGTGTTTATTGTTCAGATATCACTACTGCTTTCTACAGAAACAATCAAAACAGAAATAATAAATTACCTTTTTGATTGTGATGCTTTAACAATGAATAAATGACAACGTGTTTTGAAGCAAAACAATTGATTTACAAACAGATTCATTCAAAGGAAACGTTTATTTATTTAGCTACTCAACAAACGATTTTTAATTCGTAGACTGTTGTATGAATAGACTGCAGCAATTTCCATGAGAAACTATTAAATTGCAAACTAATTTGTTGAGTTGTGTTTTTGGTGGGACTCATGGTAGGAGAATAGTGATATATATTTAAATTAAATATTAAGTATATTTAAGATGAATATGAAAAAAAAAGTCTAAATAAATCTGTGAACTATTTCCTCAAGAATGGTGTAGCAAAACAAAGTTTTAATCCATTTTTTTTGTTCCAGATTTTAATTCAGACCCTCACTACACTGTCACGGTGGCAAGGCCACAGCCTTTCGCTTAAGGTAAACACTTGTCTCATCTGGCATGTATGTCTAATGTTTTTGCTGCTATGACCTTTACTACTATCACTGTGGAAATAAAAACTTTGTATGTACACTATTAAACTGAGTTTACTGAAAGGAGACATAATGGCTGAGTAATGCATCATAAATAAAACTGTTTGCAGAAATTAAGTTCTGTTTTTATGTTTTAGGTGATCTCATTGTGCTTTGATGGATTGTTTTGTACACGAGTTAAATGAAAGGCATCTTCCAGAACTTATAGTTTTTAAGGTAAGTTTTCCTGTTCTGTCCTATTTGTCTTGTGCTTTTGTGCAAATACTGTAAATTGATCAACACAAAACTGACATGTATAACTTTCAAATTAATATTATTTTAATGTATTGTCTTTAGCACAAAACTTGTTTGTAGTGAAAGTAATTCAGTTTAATATCATTTGTTATTCTTCTAGTCTTTTACCCATAACGGCTAATAAATCGTAAGTCTAACACATATAAACATATATTATTTCTCAAACATTTATAGACGTAATGTAATACTGACAGCTGTAAAACTACTCATTTGTTTAAATGCAATGAAAATAGTGTAACGTAAACACAGATTCCTTGCATTTTCATATAATTAAAAAGAGATGTATGCTCATAGCAGTCCTTAGTCAAGCATACTTTCTTGTTGCAAAATAAATCGGATAATTGACAGTGTGCAGATGAAATGTGTAGAATTATTAACAATGCCCACAGTCTAATTCAGATTTTTATGTGTATTGTGTGTTCATACAAATTTTTAAAATGTATTTGCAGGTAACATGATATGCCCAAAGTTGAAATAATAGACCAGGTTCATTGAAGAGAGGCTGAGGAACATACGAAAGCACCAGAGGCACTTGTGAAGGCCACAAGGAGAGAAAGAAGATGCACCAAGCAGGACAGTCATGCCAGGTAATGGGTA
>CAIGQQ010029329.1:51644-65488 GCA_903798035.1 Danio albolineatus
CTTTTGTTTGTGATTAATCATGATTAATCACGAAAAGCCGTATTTATTAGAGAAATAAAAACACAGGCATGCAAGTGCCATTTGAATTTTAAAACAATCAATGCCAATAACAAACAAAAATTATTTCCATGTTGGATTCTAAGTGAACTACAAAAAAATCCAAAATACAGGCATCGCATATATGGAAATTGGAAGAAAAAAATAAAATAAATAAAGTATTGAATACAAACAATTGCATTCATTGTAAAGTTGTTTTGTGAGTTGAGAACATTAATTATACAGTAGAAACAATTTTGCTTAGTTCTCCTTAATGTTTTGCCAGTCCAGTCTGTTGACATTATCGGGTGACAATACACACGCACGCACACACATACACACTCAGACAGAGAAAGAGCGTGCAGTACAGCGCACTCCCTTCAAATCATCACCACGCACGACTAGGGTTCTTAAAGTATGGCTTTATTTTTCAAGCAAGGATTCTGATACAGCAACGCGAAGCAGACGGTTTATAAAAGTTGCGTGTAGGGGGGAAACACGTCAAACTTAATGAAACATTTGAGGGTGCTTGGAATCAACTTAGAGAGGAATGGGCTGTCTTTGACAGTTTGCGACATCATCTGGCACTTTCACTGAGTACATTTACATGGATCCATATAATCCATATTATCCTTTTTCAATATTCCTTTGCTCATTAAACACACGCAGGACCGGAGCAAGCTGAACTGGTGCTCTAGGCGAACGGTGATCACGCTGCCCTCAACCCAAAAGTGAAAAAGAAAGTGACCGGTTCGCGGATGAACGTGAGGACCGGGAGGGAGGGGGTAGGTGTCGCGGATTAAAGTGAGGACCGGGGGGTTCGCTCACTATTCTGCCGCCCTTGTCGGCCGCCTAGGTCGCCTCTATGGACATGCCGGCCATGAACACACGTCGGCCACAACAGGAAATAAAAAAAACTGCCACTGCATTTTATATATGCATTTTAGAATTCTAAACATAGGTTTCTATCAGGGTACACACACCAGCGGCGCAAGTCAGCAGCTGTCCGCGGCGCCCAGCCCTGACTCAGGACACTGTTCATATTGCTGCCGCGCGACAGAGCGCCATCTGAATGGTTTCATTGTAAATCTGGTCTGCTATACTTCCAACTGCCATGTACCCACCATTTTGCGGCGCCATGTGGCACATCCGGTGTGCGACCGGCTTAAGGGACAGCAAAGGACCACGAGCTGGGAATCGAACTCGGGTCACCATGAGCATCATGGTCCTATATGTCGGTAGGTTATATGGTGCTAGGTTATTGTGTGTTTTTATTTGTATGTGCATCTTATTGAACATTTTAAAGCGTGAAGATTGTTGTGATTTTCTTTTTTATAAGTTACAGATCAACTTATCAGCCTTTCTTTGTTGTTTGTTTTTGGAAGTAAGATGGCTGCCTCCATTCAATAATTTTACTTCAGCTTAGTCCCTTTATTCATCAGGGGTCGACACAGCGGAATGAACTGCCAAATTATCCAGCATTTTTTTTTTTACACAGCGGATCCCCTTTCAGCTGCAACCCAGTACTGGGAAACACCCATACACTATTACATATACACACATACACTACAGCCACTTTAGTTTATTCAATTCACCTATATTGCATGCCTTTGGACTGTAGGGGAAACTGGAGCAAACACAGGGAGAACTGGATCAGCTGGGACTCGAACCAGTGACCTTCTTGCTGTGAGGCGACAGTACTAACCACTGAGGCACCGTGCTGCCCAGGTGACTGCCTTTGTTTGTGAAATGTTTTGGGATAGAAAGGGAGTTGGAGTACAAACTGTAAGTGTGTGTGTTTTAAACTTGTGTTTGGTTGTTTATTTAAAGGGTAATGTTTGTTTTATTTTGGCTTTGCCCCGCCTGAAGCTATTGCTTCCATTATGATTTATTTTATCTCTATTTGTTTTTGTCTGTTTGACGAATTTGTAAAAATAAATCGATTTTTGGCTCCATTTTAAGTTTGGCTGTGGTGATGTTGGCAGGGCTCAGGCTAATGCTCTTTAAAATAATTTTCTTTTGTTGCATTTTTTAACACCCCTAGGCTGCAGATGTAACACAGGTAAATGTTTGTTATCTACACCAGTTTGTCACCAAATGCTACTTGAAAGAACAATGACAAACAGGTCTCCCAAAGACTTCCCATGTCAAAGTCAACCACTGGTTGCATTAATGTTGAAGGGACAGCTGAGATGCTCAAAGCAAAGTTTGAATAGTGCAATAAGCCAACGGTTTTGTTTAGTATTAGCTGGACATTATAAATGTAATTCACATACTGTAATTTTCCAGTTTTCTGGGGCAGACCTAACCTGTTATGAAGAGATTGTCCACATCCCTCCAGGGTAGGGCTGCTCTTCCCTTTAGTAATTTGGCATATACACTTATTGTCGGTACTTGACTAATGAAGACCCAGTTCAAGAAGCAGACAGACTGGTAAGTCAGCCGTCTGCTAGCTGGCACACAGCACACAGTACAGATAATATGTGGCACGTAGAATTACAAAATATGAACAAATATTTTAACTCTAACAGAATCTAAAACCAGATGACAACCTGATGATGAATGAGTCTACACCGGAAGGAACTATTATAAATATGTGCCTCATCCTAAAAGCAAAGGAGGTGGTGTTGCTACAATAAATGTTAATGTTTTCAGTTTCATTCAGCAGTCTGGATTCAGTTCTTTTGAAGTTAAATTGTTCTATATAATGCTACACCCCTAATCAGTAGAATTTATATTGTCCAAAGTGTATTTTTCTGCACATTACTACTGCATTTCAATAGTGGTTTGGGTTTGGGGAAAAAAAACCCATGTGTATAGTTCAAATTTACGACACTTTTGTTATGTTTTTGCCCCATTTATTTCCATTATAACTTCCCTTTTTTGACCGCAAAGCCTTGACACCAAATAATTATGCATTCCTGATTGTTTGTGGTTTTTCCTTTTGGGAAGAGGTAAGCTGTCATTTTTAAAGTCACTTTAATCAGCTGACACCATTAACCCTTTAGATAGGCCTGTTCAAGTAAGTTTTGGGCTTTTATATGAGGTTCTATGTAAAAAAAAATAATAATAAATAAAAAACAGCAAATTACAGTGTGTGTGTGTGTGTGTGTGTGCATAAATTACTATGATCTGAGAGTTGAGCTGCTTATTTTGATTCTATCAGACGTGTCAAGGTTAGTGCACAAAGGTCTCTTTCACACACATATACCATACTCCATAAAAAAGCCAGAAGCTAAGCTTTTTTTTCCTCTGTAACTGATAACAAATGACAAATTTTACCTCTTACCAACAGGGAAAACCATCAACAGTATAGAATACATAATAATGTGGAGTCATGGCTTTGCAATCAAAAAATTATTTTTTAATGGAAGTCAATGGAGCAAAAACAGCCACCATCATAACAAAAGGGTAGTACATTTGCCATTAGTGAATTGAGATTTTGAAAAGTTTCAAAGCCTCTAACTACAGCTCTAGAGGTGTAGTTGCAAGCATAAAGTTTGCGACGCAGTTTGCATTTGTTTGTTAGAATGACGGATTTGGACAAAACGCAAAATCAACAAACTATGTTTGTAACAACGGAAATTGCAACCTTAGTTGGCAAACGATGGTTTTGGGAAATGCACCCCAGGCTAATAGGACACACTCCTTCCTCTCTTATGCACCAGGCACACTGTTAGAAACACTTCTATGTTTCTGTTTGTACAGATAAATCTTTTATATTTTTAAAAATTTTCTACAGCCACACAGTCTATATCTGAAGTCTTTAAATATTTTATATTTGCTTTTTTTTTTACTTCTGTCCATAGTGTATGAGCGTGTGTGTGCCAAAGTAAGAGGATATAGGAGTTTCCCAGTAATGTGTTGTGGCTAGAAGGGCATCGGCTGTGTAAAACATATGCTTGAACAGTTGGTGGTTCATTTCACTGTGGACCCCTGATATATAAGGGACTAAGCCAGGGGCGTCCAAACTCGGTCCTAGAGGGTGTTCTGCTGAAATTAGCTCCAACTTGCTTTCTAGTATATCTAGTTTCTAGTATATCTAGTAAGAGCTTGATTAGCTGGTTCAGGTGTGTTTAATTAGGGTTGGAGCAAAACTCTCCAGGACCGAGTTTGGACACCTCTGGACTAAGCCGAAGGAAATGAATAAATAAATGCTGAACTTCTATTTCTCCATTAATCAGATTCTTACTGTTTTTACTGTTATTTTTTATTATTGTTATTATTTTAAGGTCACGAGTGGTTGTGTAAGCATTTCACTGCATACAGTGTCATACTCTGCATGAATGTGTATGTGACGAATAAAATTAGAGTTTGAAATTTCAGTTTGATAAATCTGTATTCTCATGCCAGATGTAGCAAGCCATTATGTTCTTCCATATGTTATTTGTTTGATGCTTTTGGCCGCATGGACATCAACTAAACTCATCTCTGTCTTATTGCTTTAGTGTGCGTCAGAGCTTATATAACAGCTAGCACAATTTAGACATACAGTATGCCTTTAGCGACCTGTAACGTTAGAGACACTCATAAAACTCAAAAATATTGTGCTGTTTTGTGTCATTCATTTATATGAATTATAGACACAGATAGATAGATAGATAGATAGACAGACAGACAGACAGACAGAGACAGACAGACAGTCAAGTGATCACGGATAATGCACATGTATATTGTAATGGGCTTTGTAGTGCACAAATCCAGAGCACATGATCTTCTGTAACACTGACATTCAGAATATAATATATATACAGTATAGAAATCAAATAAAATAGAACTCACACTAGTAAAAAAATGCAAATCTCATGTAAATCAGTGCCGTGTTCTTTGTTATTAAATGTAACACAGACGCAGAAAAACAGTTCCCTGCTTGACATGAGCACATTCCCATTTCACATCCTTCGTTCTTTCTCTAGCACTCATTCTTCACACTCGCTCTCTTGTTCCTCGTCTCATCCTGTTGCTTTGCTCAGCCACTGTCTTGTCCAGCACTGGGATTTCTCCAGATATTGATTTCTCCTTCACTCAGCTAATGCACTTTTGTCTTCCTCTCTCTTGTTCATGAACATCTCTTCAACATCACTCAACTATTCCTCCTTTTCCTCCTTTCCGTTTGTCTTTATCTTTATGTTCTATGCTTATTATTCTAATTATCATCATCATAATCATTATTAAAAATATAAACTCTGTAACAGCCTTGCACATTTTGGAACATAACATAAAACACCAAAACATAAGTTTGATATGCATTACAACTGGACCAAAACAACAAGTTTAGGCGAGGGAATGTTAATTAAGTAAAACTGGCCTCAGACGGTTTAGTTTAGTCTGCTTTAAATCTGCAGGAAAATATCTGGCTTTGCTAAAAGGCTAATTGCTTAACCAATGATTAGGGTCAATAGTGGTAGCCTATTACAATTTTTTTTTAAAATCTTAATATTAAAAAGGAAACATAAGCTGGACCACAACAGATCAGATCAATGCTCAAATAATGTAACTAATGGCCCGTTTCCACTGAGTGGTACGGTATGGTTTGGTACGCTTTTAAGGCCGTTTCCACTGTCTAAAAGCGTAACGAACAGAACCGTTACCGTACCACTTTTTGGTCACCCTTTGCAAAGGGTACCAAGGGTTACCAAAAGGTGGAGCTAGACGCGCCGCTGAATGCTATTGGTTTACAGAGATGTGTCATTTGCTCGCGCAACAAGACAGAATGAAAACAAAGGACCCGCCATGTTTAATATACAGCCGAGAGACAATACACTGAAATTATATAAACATATAATAACGAGCCATGGACGACCCGAGCTCAAACAAACCTTGTCATCATCTTGATGAACAGCCACAAAGCCAAGAAGAAGAAGAGCCCGTCTAAAGTGCAAGTGGTTTCGCTTTCTCACGTGCGTGTCCATATATGAAATAACAAACTTCTTGAGCTGATGATAATAACGTGCGCTTGATTATTGATGTGCTTTTGAAACCCAATCCTGTGCAATTGATTATTGACGTGCTTTTGAAACCCGATCCTTTCAGAAACAGACAAACGCGAGACTGACGCGTGCAAAAACAAAGGAGAAGCCGGAAAAAACAAAGGAGAAAATTATTGTTTCAGCAAACAGGTATGTTTAACTATTATCATCATCACTATTTAGACTATTATGAACTCAGAATGATGGAATTACTCTCTAACAAGAGGCTACATGTGCTGGTGAAGATTACAGACACAGTTGAGAGGTTTGCACTGACTGTGGGTTCTATTTCGTGTTGTTTTTGAACCTAAATAAGGACTAAATGTATGCTATATATGTAATTGGTAACATATTGGAGACTGTAAGGGGCTGTATGTGTTCGTATATGTTCATTTATTTATTTATTTTATACAATCGTGGACAGTAGACTATTTCGCATCATTGATCTGCAGTTATAATCAGATCATGTTCATAGAAAGGTTAGTAATGAACATTTATACGCCAGTATTTATATGTATAATAAAGCATCTGTTTTGTGAGAAGTGCTCCTCATATGATATGTGAACGACCCGTTTAACTTTACTGTTGAAATTTTCCTCGAGCGAGAATGACATCCGCTGAAACTTTCTGTCGTACACCAAGCCCACCAAAAGAGTACCCTTTAACAGTGGAAACGCAAGCCTGATAATGGTGACCCGTAGCGACCAATACCGTACTGTACTACTCAGTGGAAATGAGCCACTATAGTTTACAGCAAGCATCATGTTTAGTTAAATTGTGTCATGTGTCATATACAACAGGCCTATAGGTTATATTTACTAAAGAAGATATATTATTTGAGTTTAATTACCAGAACTATAGAAACTGTATTATGTTAATATAAAATAATAATTTTTAAAAAAACAACACAGTATCCGGATCGGATCTGTATCGGTCAATACTCAGAATTTTGGTATCAAGATCGGATCGGTTCCAAAAAAATGATATTGGTAAATGCCTAACTTTTACTGTAAACCTTTATTTACTCTTTGTGTGTAATCAGGTGGTTTGCAACAAGTCTCTCGCTCATGTATTAATATTATGTGTTTTAATACTCCTGCAATCAATGTTTAAGACTACCACAGCTAAACAAGATCATATATGGTTCATGTTTGATGTCCCTGCAGAGCTAATATGGTGTACTGAACGATCGTTTACATTTTATGTTAATACATGCGCAACACAGTGCTTCCCACACATAGGCTTTACTTAGGCGGGCTGCCCAGGTATATTAACGGACGCCCAAGTATATTTAATGACACGATTTATTTTTTTCCTATTGTTATCATCTTTTTACACTTTTTTTTGTATACACCCAATATAAACAAACATCCGTGAGCGATTAAGTAGTGGAAAATATTCTCTCCTTTACTGGTTTCATTCTGCTTGTTCTGTGTACACGAGACCTGTCAACACTCCCGCAGACAGTGACATGCTCTGCAGACCCACAGAGACCAGCACCTTTTTGCGTCCAACCGGGGTTTTCAAATCAGCAAAAATGTCCGGGATTTGGTTTTGCTTTCGTTTCCTTAACTGTCGTTAATTTTATGTGCACAGCAGCGACAGCGAGAGACATTAAATAATTCATTGTTTAATCTAACGACTTTAATAAATTGGTTACAGAATATTTGTACACTATTAGAAATGGGTGATCAACTTATTTGCCTTATTTAAATAATCTACACGTTTTATTCTTGTATTTATTATCATTTTTAAAGATATTGTCTATTTATAATTTTTTTTCTGTCATTTAGTTCTCTTCTGCTGTATATTTTATTCATTTGATGATGTCAATTTATTACATATTTTATAATCTAAAATGATTTGGCAATACTGTACAAAACGTCAGTTCAGTGGGTGCATATGGCTCCTAAATAGCATAAAAGTAAGAAAATGTTTTTGTTTTTTTTTTGTTGTTTGTTTATTTCATTTTTTTATTTATTTTTTGTAATGCCAAATACAGAAACATAACACGCTCTGTGGAAACAGCAGCGTTTGGATGTCGTTTAAGCTTTCTCTGCTATAACATTACAGCGCCTCTGGCCACGGGCCTTCGCTGAGCAGGGTCTGTGCGTGTGGTGAATGCGTGTAACTGGAAGCCCTTGTGATCTCACTAACCGGGATGTATTTTTTGTAGTCCTAAAACTAAACTGCTAAGCTAACTCTGTAAAAGCCAGTGCAACAAGCCCATAGATGCTTCTATAATAAGCATTGCAGGCGCACACAAACCATGTTGTCAACTGTCAGGTTAATTGTCAGTTGTCCTCTTAAATAAGACATTTGCTAATTTTTGTTAGATAAAATGAAATGTGGTTATGCAAACTTTGCATTATTTATTTATTATTTTTTTCATTAATTATTTTTATTTTACTGAGGGTGGCATGGTGGCTCAGTAGTTGGCACTGTAGCCTCACAGCAAGAAGGTCACTGGTTTGAGTACTGACTGTGCCAGTTGGCATTTCTGTGTGGAGTTTCGATGTTCTCCCCAGGTTCACGTGGGTTCCCTCTGGGTTCCCCCACAGTCCAAAGATACACGGTATAGGTGAATCGGGTAAACACAATTGGCTGTGGAGAATGAGTTTGTGTGTGAATAAGAGAGTATATAGGTGTTTCCCAGCACTGGGTTGTGGCAGGAAGGAAATCCGCTACGTAAAACATATACTGGAATAGTTGGCGGTCCATTCTGCTCTGGTGATTGCTAATAAATAATTGACTAAGTCGAAGGAATATGAATTATTTCACTGCTAAAGGGGTGGTCCACAGTTTTATTTTTAACGCTTGGTTGTGTTTATAAGATGCAAAGCAATGTGTGTGCATGCTTCATTTGTAGAAAATCACGTTATTTTTTCATATACCTTACTTTGATTATATACAGCTACTCAGCTAACATGAAAATGGCTGTCATATTTCCAAGTTTCTCTAAAGGCCTGCCCTCAAGAGGCTCTGATTGGTCAGCTTGTGACATAATGTGCTATGATTCGCAGATTGGCTTCACATCCCCACGCCACGCCCTTACAAGCACATGCTTTTGTGCTCTGTAAATAGTCCAGTCAGAGCAGCTGTTAGCAGCGTTAGCTGCCTGAATCAGCGAGAAAAAGGAAAAGCAAACAGCTGAACCTCACACTGACAAATATGAACATTTTACATATTTGACTGACAAATATGAATTTGTAGCTAAATTGTTAGCGGTGCCAAACAGCATTTGCTGTTTCCCATTGCTAACATCTTTGTTTATGTCTTCGCTACAACATATCGTTAACACTAGAAACTGTGCCTGTAATTGATCAATTTTAACAAATAAAATTACCTACAGGTTGTGACGCCACAGCTTTGTCGGTTGGATGAGTTTTTAATTGAAACCAGCACTGAGCTGGGAGAGATTATGGAAGCTGTCCTTTGTCTAATGCTAGCTATGTATTTTTTTAGAATTTTCTGGAACTTAATTAAAATTAAATTGTAAGCACTTTTCTCTTTGTATCGAGTCCTTTGGAAGCCCAAATACAAAAACAGAACACGCTCAATGGAAATGGCAGCGTTTGTGACATATATTTGGAATAAGCATGTGTAATATTAAACGTCCTCATATCTTTTGCGAGTTTGTTATTTGAGATGTAAAACGCATGGAAAGCGCCCGCATAGAGAGACAATGCACGCGTTGCTGAACATTGTGGGTGTTTACAGCATTTTGACTAATAAATATTAATTTGTAGCTAAATTGTTAGCGGCGTCAAACAGCATTTCTCATTGTTTGCATCCTTTTTTATGTCCTCGCTATAAGAGAGATTATGGAAGCTGTCCTTTGTCTAATGCTAGCTATATATATTTTTTTAGAATTCTCTGGAACATAATTAAAATTAGATTGTAAGCATTTCTCTCTTTGTATCGAGTCCTTTGGAAGCCTAAATACAGAAACAGAACATGCTCTGTGGAAATAGCAGCAATTTGACGGTATTTTAACTTTCTCTGCTATAACATTACAGCATCTCTGGCCACGCCCCTTAGCTGCGCAGTGTGTGTGCGTGTGGTAAGTGCACGTAACCGGAAACCCTTGTGATCTCACTAACCAGGATGTATGTTTTTGTAGTCTTCAAACTTTGTTAGCTGTAGCTTTGCTAACTCTGTGAAAGCCAATGTCTCCCTTTGCATTGAACTTTGAGCATCTTACAGTACATTCAGAGATGCTGTTTATGTTCACTCAGCTACATTACACATCAACTAAAGTCTGTTGTCTTTTGAGCCACAAGTCTAAATCTAGAAATCACTGAAATATACAGAAAGAAGGAAATAAAGAAAATAAGAGGGAGGAGATAGAGATAGAGAGAGAGAGTCTTTGTTCAGAGGCAGAAACTTTGAGGGGATAATTAGTGAGCGTGAATGCTGGAACTGGGGCCGATGAGTGAAACTCTAAAGCTCTGAGCAGAGATTATCTACACCAGAGCTGAACTTCTCCTGACTCTTCTAATCACTCCTCAAAGATGGCACATAGCACAGCATATCTCTCTCGCTGCAGTATTTGGCTCACCCACCCAGCCCTGTCACTTCAGTCTCTAGTCCAGTCCAGTGCAGACTCTAGATTCGCTCTGAACAGAAGCCGTTTTGGATGACCTTCAGCCACCAGTAACTTCATCATCCACAGCACCAGCATACTGATCCTCAGCCATTAGCTTAAGCTAATAACTTCTTCTCATCTCACTGAAACATAAGTAGAGGGTTGGTGAAGTGCTGATTTCATTTAACTCCTACAGCACATGAAAGAAAACTGTTACGATTAGCTGTCTCTTCCATTATCTGCGTTTGGGGGTTTCTAGCACAGTTTAATTTGTTCATTTATGTAAATGTGTTTGCCCTCTGTAACACTTGCACTGACATAAATATAAATATATAGACATAAAGAGAGGGCAGGATATAGTGGCACCACTAAACTGCCTGTATTTGATGTATCAAAGTGACATCATCTCAGAATAAACACTAGCTATACACTAAAAATAATTAGCCTTTTGAAATAAAATCCTACATCATTCCTAATAGAAATCCACTAGCATAGTATCACTTGCACACACAAAAAAAGAAGAGAAAATGGCTACTGATAGTTCTGATTGATCTTGCCATTGCAGTTGAATTATACACTAATGGGGTGAACTTCTGTCTTCAAATCCATCCCAGCAAGGATCAACATTTTTTTTCTCATTACTTTATAATTATGATTATTTGAATCAGTATTTAATCTTTGAAATGATTTTGACTAAAGTTAAAACATTGTTTAAATTAGGAATGTTCAGTGTCTTTGTCCCTATCTTTGTCTGTCAAAACTATTTTCAGGAGCTACCAAACCAGTTCATAGGTCATGGAGACCTCTAAAGTGGAACTGCAGGACCTGATGACTTGAAACAACTGTTCTTGTTATTTGCTATGTGTTAATGCTGTCTAAAGTGATTTTGCTATTTTTACGTGTTAGTTCTGTTTGTATTTTATGCAAATAATCTTACCCTGTTCATTTAATCAGTTTTGATCCAGTTTGGTAAAAACAGCTGGGAATACAAAGAAACAAGAAACAGGAATTTTGTGTACATGGCTGTATATGTTATCAGCGAAGAGAAAGCGACACAAATTTATAATTTCACCTCCTTCCGAGTGACCCGAAGATCCATTCTGAATGGAAAGTGAAAGTAAAAAAGGGATCAGAACTAATTTTCAGCTAAGTTACGGGGAATGGCAATAGATATCTAACCTTATCTTTCCCAAACACATGGTTTAGATGCCATTTAACAAACTCAATCTAATGAAATTATTCTTTTCCTATATTAGACTTGTCATGATACTGAATTTCGGTACTGAAATAAAAGAAGTAATTTCCCGCTAACATTTAATCGCTGTTGAATGCATTAATGCTGATTTGCAGTATTCGCCAGTGATCAAGAAATGGCTGTGATTGGCCGTGAAGGTAATCAGTTCACCACACATTGTTGTTTAACGAGTGCAAATACAGACAAGTGATCGACTGATCTTTGCAGCTTTAAATGCTCCAGTGTTCGTGTATCTGTGTTTGTACTCTGTGAAGATCGGTGAACTGATGACCTTCATGGCCAATCACAGTCATTTCTGTTGAGCACTGGTGAACACTATGGCAAATCAGCGGTGTTTAAAAACACACTCAGTGGCTCTTAAATGTTTGCAGGAAATGGATGTTTTTAAAACTTCAGTACCAGGACAACACATTACAGACAACATGAGGGTGTGCTAGATGAATGCATTGTTTTATTGCTCACTTACATAGGCTGAAGCAGGGAAGCACCAACAGTGTTTACCTGGTGCCATGAACTGAAGCCTAAGAGGACAGTCTTTAAGAGATTGTGATTTTGTTTAATGTTTAATATGCTTTTAATTGTTTAAATTAAACTTAATGGAATGATATTACTGTAAAGTGATGTTTACACCATATCTGCATTTTGAAACGGCGGCAACAACTGGAGGTTTGTAATCCACAACATATTGCAATGTTTACAGTGCTGATCCTATACTTCCGTGTTTCTTCCTACCATAGCTCCGCTTTCGTGTTTTAAAATGGCGGCCACGTAAAACAAGTGTATAGTCTGTGAGAAACCTGACCAAACCTCCTTTCCCCATCCCTATTTGGACTCAGATACAACCTCACAGTGACTTACCTACTGTATTTAGAATTGTCTATCTTTGCTTTAACCAATCAGAACATTTTACCTGAGTTGACATTATTTCTAGTTTTGTGTAAGAGTATAATTGCTGTGTTGTTGTACTGTGAGTGGCCTACAAACTATTTAGAGTGTTGATGAAACTGCAAACTATCTTCAGTAAACTTTATTTTTGACTTCGGCTCTTCTTTATCTGACAGACTGGTCATTTTTGGGTTAAAACTTTTGGTTCCCCCTACAATACAGTATACACAACGTTACACAATTTTTCAAACAACAAGATCGATTCTGAATGGTTCCTTTTTTAAAAAGAAATAACAGGGAATAAAAAGTTAGAGGCAAAAGCAAATAGATCCAGCGAGCTGGTTTATATAAAAGATTCTGTCTCAGCGTCTTTGGATTTAAAGCATAAATATGAAGTGATGGATATAATACACACAACCTGTCTCTGGAGCCACTGACTCAGCTCAAAACACAAGCTCTCTGAATTATATACCAAACATCTTCAAAATCCATCCTGCTCACACGCTCAGTAAAGCAAACACCACAACAGCATACTGTATGCCGTAGAACTGAAAAGCGTTTAAAAACACTGACACACACTCTAGACAGACACCATCAATACATCGTCATAACTTTGTAAAGTAGCTTATTTTTCACCACAAAAGTCCAATTATAAGAGTTTGTTTCATTTTTCTGTGATATATCTAAACATCCTTAAACTATGACAACAAAATCGTCTTTTAATAGTTACTTGATTTTTTTTTGGGGGGGGGGGCATGAACCATGAACTTTAATCATGATTATTATCATAATATCACAATCATAATATTGTTTAAGGATGTTTAGATATTAATAAATACTGTATACATATATATAGTTGAACTCAAAATTATTCGCCATCCTGTTAAATTTGTGTCGTTTATCGGAAAGTAGACTTTAAAACATTTCTAAACAAATAATATCAAAACATTTTAATTGAAATTGTAAAAAATTAAATTATTTCAAATTTATTTGGTTATTTTTTTATATATAATTTATTTATTTTGTGTATCTCAGATAAAAATGCAGCTGGAAGGGCATCCGCTGTGCAAAACATATGCTGCATAAGTTGGCGGTTCATTTTGTTGTATAT
>CAIGQQ010029329.1:75488-90964 GCA_903798035.1 Danio albolineatus
CACGAAAGCGTTCCAAAACCACACGTTATCACATGTGACCACATGTGCATTTCACATGTGGTTCCTGTGTTTCACATGTGAAATTTCACATGTGGTCACATGTGAATTTAACATGTGAAAATCATGTGAAATTTCTGTAAGGGATAAGACAGCAGTTGATTCATGCACACAAATGATTTTTTGGAGCTGTTAAATGACTCGTTCTATTAATATGTACTTTTACTGGCTTTTAGAACTGTTCATTCAGAGAAGAGCTGTAACGTTTGACTCAGGCATATATTATTTATAGCTGCATAGTAATTCTGCTGGTCTATGAATGGGGGCAGATCTGTGATTGTACATTATGGGTCAGCTGCACTGCCATAGCCTAAATGGATGAGAGAGAACGTAACATGCTATGACATCATGGGGGAAGTCAATCCTGAGAAAAACAGCACTTCTAACCTGACATTTCACTTTGAGAAATTGCATAATTCAGGAAAAGAGCAACAACCATGCGGTACAAGGACAGAACCAATCATATAGCAGCTGCATGCACGTGCAAATGCAGTTGCGACAACAATGAACACACATTAGACAATGTGTAATGAGAGAATTAAGACAGAGCATACCTTGTGGAGACTTCACCATATGTGCGAACCCTTGAGGAGGAAAATGAGAGTGATAGACAGAAAAAGAGAGAACACTTGAGAACACCAATACCAATATTGTTCAGGTATTGTGACTACTCATGGTTTGCTTACAGACAAACCATGGCTATCACACTAAAGCTGAAGCTTTCCACAATAAAAAAAGCTTCTCATAAAAAACAAGAGCTTAGCAATAAAAAAACATGGCCTTATTCAGAACAAATGTGTCAACAACAATTAGGGCTGCCAATTAACTTATTATGATTACATACTACCAATATAATAATTCCAACTAAACTGTTTATAGATTACGGAATGAAGAGTTTTACTACCACTTTTTTCTGGTGTTCAGAAACAGCTGGACAAAACATAACCGCAAAAAGAACATATGCTACGTGTCTCACATACATATTTTGGCATTCCTTCATTACATTTGATTTCTTTTTATGTTTAGTAGAACAGTCCTATAGACTTAGGGCTCATTCACACCGAACGCATTCTGGCATGCACTCAGGAATGTGTTTAAAAAAGGCGCAGCACATCATGATCTCTCCATGACGCGATTTCATGAACGTGATGTAATAACGACAATAATAGAACCAATTAAAATAGAAAACTAATATGTTATGATAAGGATATCTGGACAAAGCCACAATGAGTGCCTCCTCCGCCTTGATATAACGGTAAATAAAACAATTGTCATGCCAACTTTCTACTATGAATAGAAGCTTGAAACTGTTGTCTCACCTCCAAGCTCTTAAGTTCACCGCTTTTGGTCCTGACAGTGGTGAGCTGTGCTTCATGTGAAACTTAAAGATCTTTCAACTTGACACAGCATCTAAAAATTGCAACCCAGGCTCATTATGTATATGTACCCCTGCACACATTTCTGGAGAATGCAAAATACATCCTATGAGGTAAGTTTTTTTTGTAGTTTTTGTTTCGCAAATTCACTAGAGGCTGCTGTTACACTTTTTGAGATCTCAAATTTCTCTCATGAGTGCCATTTGCGCCTGCTCTTCTTGCATAAATCTACCAGAGGTCGCTTTTTAACTGACTGACTGACAGTTTTGGGGCCTCTAGAGTTACTATTAGAGGCCCAATAAACTCCACCACCCCCATACTTTCCTCGCCTGGCTCTTCACTTTTGTCCATGACGCGACCACCCAACCCCTCCTCCCCTTCCCCTCTCCAGCTGTTCAATTTCGTCTGCGACACCACCAATCCACCCCCTCTTCACTTTTGGACACACCTTTATCCCCCAGTAATCCACTTTCATCTGGGACACACAATGCCACCCCCATCTGTCTTCACTTTCATCCGCAATACTACCAGAATGTTGTCATAAGGCCCATATTGACAAGCGCCTAACCCCTGCCGCTACCCATCCCCTTCCTTGACCCAACTGAAAGTGTTTTCAAAAACAAAATCAAAAAAATAACTGCTTTTACCACATTTTCAGATATTACCACAATCTCACCCTGTTATTTACTAGATTATTTTATTTTTTGCCTTTTGTTTTACCTGGTTTTTGGAACTGTTCTTCACTGGACTCTAACTCTGTCATCATGCTCTAAATCTCCAGTCCGCTGACAAACAAAGTGAGCCACTGGGCAAACTGGTAAAAGCGGAAAAGCCATCTATATGAGGTAAGCGGTCAGCTGGAAGCGCAAAAAGAAACAGAAGCAGTCGGCCGCGTCATACCGCCCCGTAGCGTTCATTTAAAAGACAAAATGCATACATATGTGTGGCTACATAATTTGTGCTCTCCAGAAATGTATACAGGGGTATGTATTCACAATAAACTGTGTTGAAAAAACATGATGCTCACATGCGTGGCGCTTAAAAAGATCTGAGACGTGAGTGTAATGGTCAAACACATCCTTAAAGTTCATGTTTACATTAAAAAACAGTACAAAAGTAGTGTGTTGGAAAGGGAAAAAAAGCATTCTGTCTGAACGGCCCCTAAGTCTGTTAATAGATTTTAAATAATTTATTTGGTCAAGTTTTTATTGACCTTTTACTCATCCTTCTGTTCTCAATTTTCATTTTATATTTTACATGATTGTTTACATTTACATGACATTTTTTTTTTACATGATTGACAGCCCTAATAGGATGTTATAAAAATATAAGTATAATGTGTCACTTTCACACTTACAGCCTTTTCCAAAAATATACAGTTATATTACATCATATTGTCAGCTTTGAGTTTGGTTTTGACTTTTTCTATCACACGTTTCTTAATAAGATGCAATTATTCCACATTCATATAATGACTTCGCTTTATGACTTAGGAATTTAAGCACACAATGTTTTGCAAGCAAGTGAAATCAGCTCCAAATAAACAGCATTTTCCCATTTCACAAGAAAACGTAAAGGCGTTAGTGATTATTAACATATTAACTGATTTGTGATTAACTGTTTTAAAAACACTAATGGATTTCTAGAGGGAATGTTTGTACTGCACGTTTTCACCTACTTAACACAGGACTTGTAATGAGCTTAACTTAATGAGGTGTGGGAGCATTTCACCACAAACAAGCATTATTTTCAGTGTCAGTGATAGCGCTGTGATGTACAACTTGAAAACAACTACTATGATCGTCTGTCAGAACGGCTGCAAGCTGAAGTGATCTGTGTCAGTTTTAAACACTGTACACATATGAAAGATGATGAGTGTAATTTAAAGTGTAAAATATAATATGGATAAAATAACAACGGTTATACAGTTTAAGATTATTAGATACACTGTTAACAATTTCCTGTAAAATCTACAGTAACTTACTGGCAGCAGTTCGCAAGTAACTACTGTAAATAAATAACAGCAAAATCCTGTATTTACATTTACAGCACCATTTGTCTTGCTGTATAAGTATTTACAGATTTATATGCATTTACTTACTGTAAAGTATACAGTAATTTTTACAATGCAACTTTAAAATACTGCAACATACTGTACAACTGTCCTACAGTAAAACACAGTTCATATTACAGTTAAATACTGTGTAGTTTACAAAAATAGTCAACAGTGTATAAATTCAATAAATGCACTAAATTAGCTTACTCAAAATCTATTCCAATTAATTATTCCAATACTTATTTCAATTGTGTATTGCACAAGTTATTTGAAGTCTTATTTCATTAAGGCGTCATGTGTGAAAGTGACAACTGCATGAACAAAACATTGTTCACAAATAATTTTCACTTTACATGGTGAGTTTTCATAACCCAAGACTCACTTACCAGGGGTTTTGTTGACAGCTTTTGAGAAGATGGCACAAATGGGAAAGAAGAAAGTTCAACTGTTAGGCACTCTTTTGACTTTGCATGGTGGCTATCATGCAAAAGTTTCATTTAAAGACTGATTTAACATGCAAGGGATCAAGAACGCCCCTGTGCATGACTGCTACCAAAATAAACAAATGAATAACAATGAAAAAAATAAATACAAATTCCTGTAGAAAAGAAAAGTTGTAATATCTGTTCCGTTTTCTGAGAGAAACAGATTGACGTTATTGCTTCAAAACACTCCATCACATTGAGAATATTTCTGCAGAGATATTGCCTTGTCCAGAATGCCACAGTGCCACTCACATACTCTGGATGAGAACATAAATCCAAACAGGCTACAAAACCTGCTGTCCAATGTGGACTATGTGGATTTACGAAGTTGTGAGGGTTGTGGATTTTTTAGACAAGCCGTGGACACAAAGAATTACTTTCACTGAAGACTCGTATGTGTGTAGCTATCCAAGGAAACCACCCTTGTTGTTTTATGTTTATGAATTATAGGTTATATATTTATGTAATATTGGTTTATGAATAAACCAATTTAAATGAATGCACACTGATACCTTAAAGCTTGCATAAATCGTCAAAATTTATATCAATCTGACCTTTTTAAAATTTATATTAAAGAAATACTGCAATTCTAAGGATGCAGTGAACGTGAGATTTCTAAAAAGTTGAAAATAAACCCTCATGATTTTATGTGATGTATTTATGAATTTCCTAGACTGTTTAAGCGTTTCCTATGATTATAATCTACAATACCAAATAACAATTTTACAGACATTTTGAGGGATGTAAATAAAACAACATTCCCAACATATTTCCTGTATCACATTTTTAATTTCTATAATTTCATTTTTAATTTCTTATGAGAATCCAAAAAGAGACACATATTGATAAATAATGTTATTTAGCTGTTTTAACCTTGCTGTCTTGTTCGTGTTAAATCTGACCAATTTACAAATTAAAACACTCATAAAAAATGTGTTTTACATCTGATTGGCAAGAGGCCTTATGATATCCTCCACACTATGCACGTGAACATATAAAAGTGATGATCACCTCTTTTTGAGTGTTTTAACCAACCTTGTTACACCTGTGGTGTTCCCGGTCAAAAGTGACCGTCATAAGAATTGGGTATCCAGACTACAGTATATTCATCCATCAGACAGAAATCATCCCCATACACACCACCCCAATTCACTCACTCACTCACTGACTCACTTACTCACTCACACACATATTTCAGACTGAACAATGTCTTTTGCAGGTACCCAACCACTAAACCCAACCGTCATTGGGGGATAAGCAATTTTATTAAATTGTATGAATGAGATACAAATTCATACAAATTCGCCACTAAATCAAAAAGTTACGAATTGTCATGAGATAGCACTGGATCCTCCCACATGAACCAACTTTCTGATGAAGCAATGCAGCATATCGTCACACAGACTAGACAAGTGTCTGCTATGTGATTTGTGTGTGTACAGTATGTTTGTGTTCCTTTCTTTCTTTCTTTAAATTTCTTTCTTCTCTCTGTAAAGAAACAGTAAGAAAGAAAAAAGTTAGAAAGAAAGAAAGAATCTTGTTCCTTTCTTTCTTTCTTTCTTTCTCATCAATCTCTGGGTCTAGCAGAAGTACTTTTAGCTTGGCTTAGCATCAATTATTTCATTGGTAGGGATGGGCGAATCGATCCTAAAGTATCAATATTTTCGATACTGGGAATGTATCAAAAGGATCGATCCTTAAGTAAAAGTATCAATCTTTTCTGGGGGTTTTCTTACTGATAAAAATATTTCAATAATTACAGCGCCACATATTATATAAATATTTACTTAAATTGGAACACGAATGGGAACCGTAATATCCTTCTGCATCTCTGCTAATGGGTCAGCGTTAGCTCACGGCTCAGTAGTACAAACACCACACACACACACAGCGCAGGTTGTAAAACTTTTGCAGAATCCTTTAAGAAATCCGATTATTATCCAGTTACAAAAAAGTAAAGGTCGAGTTCAATAAAGACAGCAGGTTTTTATTAAGTTTTACCTGATATATATTCATATGAACATACAGATGCACACACTGTAAATATAATATGCGGAGGGGGAATCATTATATATGATTCTTTGTAATATTAATATGCCAAAGCTGAGGGGGAATCCTACTCTAAACTCTGTCATTTATGTAATTTGCGTAAATTGGCATATATCAGATTTCTGTTACATTTCACAGGGATCAGAAAAATAATAGACTGTACTCAAGTAAAGACATTTAGATTTTTTTGTAGATTTTTTTTGTAGTTTAGTTTAAATAGTTTTAAATAAACTTGATGATCAAATAAAATACAAAGTTTAGGTACACATAATAACTGGGAGACATGTACTTTTTAGAGTATTATTTTTTGTTATATATGGTGCCATGCAATTTTAGTTATGTTATTTTAATAAATTCAAAAAGGAATCCTGTTTTTTGTGTTTAATTGAATAATAATAATAATGATGATGATGATGATAATTATAATAAAGGTGATAACCATTTTTTTTAATCACTATAAAATATTTAAAGTATTGGTATCAATATCGACGATACTTGTCTTGAAATACTTGGTATCGGATCGGAAACAAAAATATTGGTATCGCCCATCCCTATTCATTGGATTAGGCCGTCTTACTCAAAAATGACCAAAGTATAACTAGTGCTAGGGCTGTGTCCTTAATCCCAGTCTATACATCCAATTGCTTTTCCTTACATTAGTACAATGATATAGTCCGAGCACTCAGTAAAGAATGCAGTTTTGTTTGTGCTTTGCAGGTTGATAAATCATTCAGATGGATTAATATTTAAATGAAAAGACCCTGTAATTGTCTTATTACCAATAGACAGCACGCTAAATAACGAAGTAATTTGATTTCTGTCATATATTGTTCATTTTGTAATACATATTAGTGCCTATTTGTATTGTCACTGCAGTTTTTTTATGTCCAGTTCTATAAATTCAGAATTACTTTAAGACACTGTTCACAGCTAAAGAATGCTGAATAAAAATTTGGTGGTGAATTTTTTTTTTTTTTTTTTGTAATTTAAGAAGTTAAACAGAGCGATCAGTTTTGACCGGGAACACTAAAGTAAGGTGCAGGATGTGAACACAACAGGACAGTTAAGTTATGATTGAATTGTCTCGTTACAGTTACGAATTAGTTTGATAACAAGAAATTTTCATGGGCCAATGACATGACCACATTGTGGAGCTGCTCATCGATGGATTGGCTCTTCTTTGTTTGGACTTGCAGCGATGAAAATTAAACCACACTGAACTGAACTGAACTGAACTGAACTGAAATTCAACTCTGAAAACTGGACAGACATAGTTTCAATTTACTTCTATGTTAAGCTGCTTTGACAATCTACACTGAAAAAAAAATAACTCTTTAGATTTTACATTCTTATACCAGACACAATTAACTTGTCAATATCATGTAAAATTTACTTAATGTTTAAACTAACACTCTTAAATTAACAAAGCAAAAGTTAATTGATTATCTTTAATTAAGTAATACTTGATTTTTACTTAAGTAATGTCAAGTTCATGTTTTAGCAAAAGGAACACTCCTTTTTTTTAAATAATTGAAATAAATCTTATTAGTTACAAATTAGTGCATCTGGCATAACTTGTTTAATTAAAACACACATTTCCACTGACTTGGAACTTGTTATTTCACTTTAATTTAAGCAAATTGAATCCAAGAGCAAATTTACTTAAAAAATCCTTGCTGATCTCAAAGTTATCGTTAGCTTTGGCTCTTTGAGTGAAGCATCAAACATTAACGTAAAAAAAAAAAGCCAAGATCGACAGCATGAGTGCTAACCTGCTGAAAGGTAGTAACTGCAAAACTAAAAACACTTACTCAAAACTCTTCTAAACCTTCAAACTGATGACAATTGAACTCTAAAAATTCTTTCTCTTGAATTAAAACACCTAAGATTGCTTTTATTTTCAAAATATTCTACCCTCAATTTAGTCCCATGCAAAGCATTCTGGGAACTACACATCCCTTACGATATATCAATTATTAAAATTTACTTACTATTACCAAGTTTGCAACGATTCAAAAATATTTAAATATTACAAGTAAATGATTATTATTACTTAACTCTTTCCACTCGTTTCATTTATTACATGAAGTAAATGTGCAAATATTAAATATTCACAAGTTAAAATTATGAGAGTAAATTTATTAGATTTTACCACATCAAAAAGTCATTTCTTTCAGCGTACATTGTAAAAGCGCTATAGAAATAAAGAAGAATTTAATTTAATTTAAATGGTCTATATTTTTGCAATTAATATTGTCCTAAATGGCAATGTTGTAAAAGCGGTTAATCAGCCATCAATTTGTATGCAAGCAAAAACATGATTTTATCAAATGATAATTTAACTCTTAAATAATAATAAAAAATAATAATAGTTGCTTACATTTTGCACCCTACTCTCACTCAAAAAAAAAAGTTTGCTCTTTGTTTAAACTGCTTATTTAAAATGAGCGGAAACAACACAATTCCTGAGAGTTTTTTTGGCACAACATAAAGGTGCTGTATGTACGTTTTTTTTACTCTTCTCAAGCATAAAAATACCATAATATGTTTGCAGATATTTAAGAAACATTCTTGTTTATTTGAAAAACAATGTTTAAGTCAGATATTCTTCTTTGAAAATGTGCGTTACGTGCCAGAACGTCGGTCTTTGTTTTGGTGCCTTTAACCTGCCCAATGCCAGTTTAACCAATTATGTTTTAGTACCCCCGGGTTGTCTTTGTGGAAAACATCATATTTCATTTGTTCAGTCAGAAAGGCTCTCAAAGTATGCATCTGTGACCGATATGTGACCTCAGATGGACAGTAGCAGACTCCAAAATGAGAAGCAGATTTAGAGTTCCACATGAGGTGGTTATTAATTAGCAAATAACAGAAATATTACAAACATAAACATTAGGTAAGCAGGTTACATTGTAATTCCATGTCCTAACAAAATGCTACGTGATGAGATTTGCAGTGATTACCAATTGGGCTGTTTGCATCTCAAAAGACATTTAAATACAGCCATTTAGAAACACAAAATAGAGCACTTTGCACTCCAACAAAATGGTATGTAATCCATTGTAATCCAAAATGGTTTCTAATCTATAGTTAATACATGTTATACATTAAATGTGCATGCTGAATCACTGATACTTTTTGGTTTGAGTCACAGTTCAAAAGTTACATTTTTAAACAGTTATTTTATTTTAAGTTCTGGGGTAAACTATCTGCTGCTTTCAGTAGTACAGTATGGCAATACATTTTCAAGTAAAATGGCATTCAAACTGACACTGTTAGCATTTAACATTAAATAAAGCACATGAAGTGTATATGAGGCGATCATTGTCAGTTTTCTGTTGTTCAGCTGCAAGAAATAGAAGCCCTTTCTAAAATATATTTCAGGTGTTGGTTAGAAAAAAATCTTTTCTATGAAAATATTCCTTCTATTGCAAGCCGTTTTGTTTAGAACGTTTTTTTCAGCCTTTAAGATCGATAGTCAGGCACATTCCTGTTGATGTTGTCAATCTGGCAACCAGCACTTTTGAACTCGGCATGCAATACCTAGTTCAACCACTAGGTGTTCTAGATCATCACTAATGGATGGGACTTTCCCCTCCGATGTCATGTACAAAGGGAGAAAGTCAAGCAAAGTGTTACAGCAGACTGATTTTATCATGTGTGATTATAAAAAAAATAGAGGCAATTACATTTTATCATTAAAGACTGGCTATATCCACACACTTTCCACACAACGGTGTTTAAACCCTCATAAAAGTGATTTTGCATAATACTGTAGGTCCCCTTTAAGTCTGTTTGGCTGAGCTTTTATGTCTCTTTCCTGTCGCCATTTTTTGGTTCCGACCAGAAGATGATCAGTTTATATGTTCAATAATAGCTCGTCTGGCTGGCTTATTACATTTACAACTAGCTTTTAAGGCACACTTGTCAAGCTTTTAGGATGCTTGGCTTACAGTACTTTTGACAAATTCAATTGACAGAGACAGTCTGAAGTTCGATGTCAACGTTTAATTGCATAGTTAAATCAACCAGTACATGTTGTGTTTGGGATAGAGGGTACATATTACATCATTTGGTTAAAATGTAAAAAAAAAATTATATGTTTAGTTCAGTGTAGCTTTGACTTTTTCCTCTGTTAAACGTTCTGATAAACATTTTATTTGTCGTTGTTTGTTTGTTTTTTCATATTTTGCCTACGAACTTTGACTCTGAACTGATGCACACATTGAGCGTAAGTCATGAAAAGCAAGCAGAAAATTATGTTTATTATGTGTAAACCATATATATAGCTGTTCTGATATTTTATTGGGATTCATGAATGTGTTCATATTTTTCAGATGTTACTTGGTTTGAAAGAAACGTGCACACCTGCTTCCATGTGTAAATGCTGTATATAACTTGTGTGTTATTTTTGGCAAAGTGATTACACAAAATTATGCACTGCCACAGTCACTTTTTTTAACAAGTAGGTCTCTTTTTGGTAAGTGTTAATATATTCTGTAGATGATATTCTTCTAAATTAGATACATGTAATATGTTGCAGCCATGGATTTCAAATCAAAGCAATCAAGCTGGAAGAAAAGCTGTATCCCCAAAGAACATAATTTTTAGAAGAGATCGTAGTATTTTGAAGCTGGCTAAAAATGCTTTGGTGGATACACGTTTAATGAATATTTATTGTAAGACATATGGCCTATTAGTCTATTTTTTGCACTTTTGAAATCTACTGGAGCCAAACCTTAGAAGGAATCCTTCAGAATATTCCACGGAGAGTGCATGTGTGCCCTAATTGTTTTATTTTACAAATAATTGGAATTCATTAACATACACGTTTAACTATCAAATTTAACGTTCACAAAGCTATCATAAGCCAGACAATTTTTGGAAAGCTTTTGTAGTTGAACAACACTTGTTTTATCTGTCAGCTCCAAAAACAGCAGTCCAGCTTGGATAAGAATGGAAGCATGTTCACATCTCTAAAATTTCATGAAAGTGTTTCATGCTGTACAATAATTTCAGTTCAGTGTAGCTTTGACTAGAACTAAAGAGGGTTCCCACTCTTTCATGAACAGCAGATTCAAAGACTTTTTAAAGCATCGCTAAATTCAAATCAAGCATTTTTGTAAATCACACCCGTAACCATAAAAAATGTCTTTTCTGTATTTAATATTTCCCCTAATATTTACATTTAAAAAAATCTGAATAATGATGATGTTTTGAATGTGTCATTTTCAAAATATTAAGTTTTAAACAGTCATGTAATAATATATGTTGTATTCAATACTGGTAATATTCAAACAGTTTCTGAAATATTGATAAAATGTGCAGTGTTTGACATAGTTCTTGTACAAGATTTGAATATAGTATGTTTATTTGTTTTGTTTTTTTAACCCTGTTATGTTCTAAGATGGAGATGGACATTTAAAGCCTTGTTTTAAAGAAATGTTTGTACAGTATGTGATATGTTTGTTAGCCCTAAGAAAGGCTTTTATGCCGAAAGGAATTGGCATTTATTTTGATTCATCAAAATTGTCTCCTTTTATTACAAGTGTGGCTGGAGTTCACTATTTACAATTGCATTTTCTCCGCGCACCTTGTATGGTGGTTAAGTGTTCTAGACCTTCCTGTGCCATTACTTTTTAAATGAACAATTTTGAATTTTTTTATTCCGTTTTTGACAGCAGCAGAGAACAATTATTAAAAATAACACCATAAACAAATCTCATTTAAAGTTTAATACAAGCGCTTTTGTTTGTTTTGAGGTTCTTTCTAGGCCTTGGGCCCTGTCATGCAACCGGCGCAATAAGGTGCATGACGTGTAATATTAATTTTCACGTTTTGTGCCATGTTGTTTCAATAGCAAATCCATTTATGCCAATTTGTGGACTCATGGGTGTGCTGGTCTAAAAAGCAGGTGTGTTAAGGCGAATTGTTGGCACGTTGCTATTTTGAGGAATGGAAACAGACTGCGCCATTGACCAAAATCTTGTCTAAAGTCCAGCGCCGAGCGTGTTAGTTATGCTCCAAACGCGCACACATTGCTTAATACACACAGGATGTACAACAATACACAATTATCTTTACATATGAACAATAATTAAAGGATTATAAAAATTGGATTTGTCGACCTGTCGGGTTTTGGAGATGTATGTGTCACCACATGGGGCATAAGAATAGGACGTGTGTTTGGATATAACTCTACAGATATCCACACTTCGTTATTATTGTTCATTTATTCGTTTGTTGGACATTACAACTGAATTTAAAAATAGTTTTAAAACACATCTTTGCACTTAACAAACAAAATTGAATATGTAGGTTAATGAATGTCTTCAGTGGAGTGAGTTTCCACCGTTTCCTTACTCGACGAAAGAAAAGGAGTAAAGAGTAAAGTAAAGAGAAAGTAAAGAGTCTGCCTGGAGGAGGCTTGTTCTTTATCCTCGCGCAGATGGTCTGTTTAACTGTTTTCTAGCTAGTAAAGTTTTTCTACTAACAAAATCCGTCATGTAAATAGCAACTGCACCAAACTAACAAAGTCTGCCATGTAAATAGCAACTGCACCATGACGCAACACATCTGACTCTAAATGGGAACGGGAGATGAGACTGTGATGGTTTAATGCATGTTATGCTCAAAACACACCCATAACTCATTAAGAGAATAAACAACCCTTTCTGTCCTTAAAATAGCAAAAGTGGATTTGCACACACCCTTAATGCTTAATACACTTTAGATTTTGCATCTAGGTTGGTAAAATAGAGCCCCTTTTCAAGAAGCATGGGAACCCTGTCTGTCAGTTTTACACACAAATTACTCATAATTTGCTGCTATATTTACAAAGGTTTCATGAATATTGCCCTATGTGTGCACTGAGGATGTTTGCATGACATTGCCAAGAAACCTCACTCGCAGTCTGAATCATCTAGACCCTCATCTGATCCTTGACTTCTTTCTGTTCTCAGTTTTCTTAACCTTCTTAGGTCTTTGTTTAGACTTAAATAAGCTGGTTTCAAACACAGCACTGTCCCCTAGATCAACAAAATGGCTCCCTCTATAACAATACCCCTGCCCCCACTGTTAAATAAAAACCCAGAAGAGTGCAGAATCGGATTTCCAGACAGTGTCACTTTGGTGGGTTACTTCAAGCATTGAGAGAAAGAGAGAGAGCGAGAGGGTTTGTCGCCTACACGTGACCATATCCCTCTTGATGACATGCTGCTCAGCTTTAATCTTTTGCTCTATTTTTCATTCCCAAACTCAAATCCCGGCATTTGCTCACATTGGGTCAAAAGACACACATGCCCACTGCGCCTAAATCAGGTTGTCTTTTATCCCTCTTTTTTTTATTGACCTACTTTTGTAGTAAGATTATAGTAGCTGTCATATTTCCATGTATATTTATTAATCCTCACAGCTAAGCCCACGGCGTTTGTTTTGACTTTCTCCCCCCATTAACTGCTTTTTATATTGTAAAAGGTTAACATAAATGCTTGTAAGTGATAAAAAATAACGTATAGCTGATCACGGGAGAATTGTTCCTTTTCAATTAGTGTCTTAATAACTGAAACATAACTCCTTGTTGAGTACACTTATTTGGTTTACAGAGATGAAAGCTAATGCGGGCATCTAAATTGAAAACATTTCAGATTTTGTATGTGGAATGCATAGTAATGTGTTTTGTTCATGAGTGTTCGCTGTGATCTCAATAACTAAATGCTGTGGCACAGTTTACCAATGATACTGATCCATGTCATCGGAACAGACTCAACATGTGTTTTATGGCTAAACGCATATTGTTTTAATCTGCCAGCAATTTAAGACAGATTTTCACATGGTAATACTGACAGCAGTGCTCCTGTTGGGGTGGTGCGGCCTGCCTAGTATTTCATACACACTGAGGTATGCAGTCTGTTTCCATGCCATCTGCATGCTCTAAGGGTTTCTGCTAACATGTTGCTGTATTTCCGTCTGCTTTTTACATTAAAGAAAATACACTGTCACTAAATGTGTTGATTTAGCATTAAATTTACTCAGTGGTGTAAAGATACAATTTACAAATACTCAAATTACTGTAATTGAGTAGTTTTAAAAATATGGACTTTTACATACATTTTTTTTCAGTATTGGTACTTTTACTCCATTACTTTCCTTCATCCTGCGGTCATTACTTTATTTTTTCTTGTCTGTGGGGATTAGCAAAATCAGTCCTGTGTTTCCTGTCCAATCAATTTG
This sequence comes from Danio albolineatus, assembly GCA_903798035.1. Lineage (NCBI taxonomy): Eukaryota > Metazoa > Chordata > Actinopteri > Cypriniformes > Danionidae > Danio > Danio albolineatus. The sequence continues at coordinate 89,744 of CAIGQQ010029329.1, forward strand.
TACATAGATGTTAAATTGCATCATAATGAACTACCTCGAGACATGGGCGATTTATAATTATAATTGCAGCAAACTGTTTGGAAGCTTTTCCCAGAGATCGGTTGCAGCTGGAAGGGCATCCGCTGCGTAAAACAAATGCTGGATAAGTTGGCGGTTCATTCCGCTGTGGCGACCCCAGATTAATAAAGGGACTAAGCCGAAAAGAAAATGAATGAATGAATGTTTGGAAGCTTTAAAAGTGTCCAAGTAGATGTCCAAAATCTTTACACGCATTGACCGAGAGATTGTTTAAATGCATGTTACTGATGAGAAGATGACGGATGTTTACTGTATGGTGACCGAAATGGCCTTAAACACCCAGTAGGCACAAGACATCAACATGACGTCAGATTGTCATGGGGACGTTGCATTTTGTTTGGAAACGAAAACGTTAGGCTGACGTCACTGTCCAATGTCAATCTAAAATCAACCAAATATCAACGTTTAAGAATGTTACAGCTTGAAGTTGTGTGGACGTTACCACTATGAAGTCTATCAGATGTTGGATTTTGGTTGCCATAAATAACGAATAAATCTTAGTATTTGACGTTAATGTGTTGTTAGTTGTTGCATCAGTGTTGGATTTTAGTCACTTTCTAACACAACCTAAAATCATCCAAATATCAACGTCATTTGATGTCGTTATTGGACATTGAAAAACGTTGTCCTTAGACGCTGACTAGACATTGAATTTTGGGCACCTGACATCACGACCTAAATCTAACCTAATATTAACGTATTATGACGCTGTGACAGTTGCACTACAATTCAAGAAATTTATATTATGATGCCAGTTCTGAATAAGACTTTGTTTTACAAAATGGCTGCCTCTTCTATTTATTTTCACTGTCTCATTTCATGCATTCAGAAAAAAATTAATAATAATAAATAATTATATTTATTATTAAATATTATTAAAATACTATTTTTAAATATCATTTAAATATTAAATAGTGGTGTTGTGGTGTAGTGGTTAGTAGGTCGCCACAGGCGACCCGAGTTCGATTCCGCCTCGCGGTCCTATGCCAATCTTCCCCCTCTCCTATCAATTCTCTCTACTGTCCTATCCAATAAAGGTGAAAACCCTGAAAAATAATTATTAAAAAAAAACATTTTCACATAATAGGATTATTATTATTATTATTATTATTATTATTATTATTATTATTATTATTATTATTA
>CAIGQQ010029329.1:98472-128743 GCA_903798035.1 Danio albolineatus
TAATGGTCTGTGGTGTCTTGGTGTACAATCTCTTTAACAAAATCTATAAATGGTTATATATAAATAAATATATAACAATTTAGCATTTTTTTTACACCTTGATGACCAAAATTATTTTCTTAAAAAATAATAATAATATTATTAATAATAAATAAATAAATATATATATATATATGTGTGTTTGTGTGTGTGTGTGTGTAATTTATGTAATATACTATACATGGGCCTTTGTACATGAACATTTATAGATTTTGGTAAAGAGATTGTACACCAAGACACCACAGACCATTAACTTTAAGCCCTATAAAACCTTAACATTGACAGACCATAGTTAAAACTTTTAGAGGGGTTATTAATTCTCCTGAAAACCCTTCCGCATTCTGACATTTTGTTTGTTATGATGACACATAATGATGGTACTACCTGACCAGTGGCAAATGTAAATATTTGGAAAGCATGTTATGTTATCGTATCCTATTTTCAGTTCCAATTGAACCCGCTAGCTCAAAAGTACAAAATTGTTTTATGTCAGTGGGTTGAACTGATATTTTTGATTAAGACAATTAGTTTTACTACATAAAAAGCTTGAAAATAAATATAAAACATTTTAAACTTGTCAAATTCAAGTAGTCACCAAAAGACATTGTCAAATATTTGCTGCTTACGACACCTAAGTATTTACAACACACGCGGTCAGTTGACAGATGTCTGACGGAGAGATACTGTACATGTGTGTAGAATTCCATCCCTCTTTGCCCTTGTTGTTGCTTTAGCATGGAGCCCCCAGAGACAAAAGCCTCCCCAGTCGTAGCTGTTCCACAGCGGTGCAACACAATAGCCCCTTTAACTACCTGCCCTGAATAGTTAATCTCTCTCTGGCAGCCAGCTATTGAATTAAGGCAACTGATACCAGCACCAGGGCATGGGCTGTCTTTTAAGTGATAGTGGGTCTTGTCTGTGTTTCAATAGAGGACGAGCACTCCACAAGATTTGAGAAGAAAGGTGAAAAGGGTGAGCAGAACACAGCAGCCATGGCAGGATATCTACCATGCATCTACTATACCACAGGCAAGGCATTATGGAGAATGGTTGTGTCTTCCTGCAAAGACTCCTATACTGCGAATGGGCTGGCCTGAAAAACGATCCTCACATGTGGCACATAACAACTGCCACTAGTCTGGCAACCATCGCACAGAGGATTTATTACAAACATAATACAGACTATTAAGTTACACATTGTATAGATCAGATCAGAACTCTCCAAAGCAGTAGTCTATGAGGATTCTTGTTCAAAAGACGTTTGGATTTTGGGTATGAGCATAACATAATCCATTTAATGAGCAAAGGAAGAAAAAGAGAAAAGAGAATGTCAATTGTGTTCTGCCATATGTTCTATAATCCATGGAAAATTCCCTCCAACAGAATAAGTGTTGCATTGGCTTCCCTAAAGGCAAAAGAGAATGAAATGTCTATACATAACTATCAGAAGAAAAAATCCCATCTGCCTTCAATGAGTTATATTCACCATGTTTTATTCTCTGTAAGCAAGATCAAGAAACTGCATGAAGGACACAGCATAAATATGTTGCTTACTTCTCCATAGTCACTTTCTTCAATATCTTGTCAATATCAGCTTGGTTTCTTCTGTGAACGTCTCTCGGATTCTCAATATTGTAACTTCTCTTTTAGTAAATGCAATCTGACATCAAGTCATGCAGTATATCTCCTGACATGGAGGTAGGACAACAAGTGATCCAGCTGAAGCAACATGCAGTGTAATTTGTTATGGCACACACCTTGAATGATAGAAATTATTCATCACATACTGTTTTAGATGGTATTCCTGGTTAAAGGCAGGGGTGGACTTAGTGATCTGGAGGCCCTAGGCATTGCCTATTCCACCATACCTATTACAGGTATGGGGCCCTAGCATTGAAAATCAAAACATTCTCTTTCTCTATAGATATTTTTTTTCTCTGTCGATTATTATTTTGTAAATAAACTGCATGTTAAAAATATATTTAAAGTATACACATTTTTTATATATATTTAAATGAACCTTTATTGTCTTAATGTAAAATTAAATGCAATAAGTTCACAAATTAAAAACAAGTGCACAAACTACATTTAGTTTATCATTGTTAGTAATTAGATTTGAATATTAATTCAAACAAAAAAATTTAAACAAATTTAATTTGCAATCAAACTAATCTTTTCACCATTTGTCAAATGAATCGAATAATTGCTATTTGTGAATCAGTGGCTGTTAATTTTCACAGCGAAATGTTAGTTAATTTGAGCAATCCCTCTCTTAATATGCTCCCAGCGCTCATCATCTGACAGGTGTTTCAGCCAGAAAGCAGTATTGAGGAGGTAGCTGCCTTTTACTGTTTATTTTATTATTATTATTATTATTATCATCTATTATTTTTATTTCTACTTTTTCCCAAATCCAAATTGTTCTCAGAATTCTCACTTTTGCACAGTCTACCTAGGTTTACTCTGATCGCTGGCAGACTGTACTGGCAGTGTCTTTGAACCGTTTACATATCGCGCATGTGCAGTAAGGAACAGTTTCACTATTCATGGGGACACCCAGTTTTGAAAAGAAGTAATAACGTTAAAATATTAACGGCTATAGACAGATTTGACAACATATTGTAAAATGTAACATTTTAAAGAAGAAATATACACAGTTGAATGTTTAATAGAGCGCAGAAATTTTCACAGTATGTCAGATAATATTTTTTCTTCTGGAGAAAGTCTTATTTGTTTTATTTCAGCTTAGAATTTAATTAAAAAAAACATTTTAAGGTTAAAATTATTAGCCCCTTTAAGCTATATTTTCCTTTAAATAGAAATAGCTACAATAGTCTACAGAACAAACCATTGTTATACAATAACCTGCCCAATTACCCTATCCTAACCTACCCTATCCTATCCTTTAAAATATCACTTCAAGCTGTGTAGAAGTGTCTTGAAAAATATTTAGTCAAGTTTTATTTATTGTCATCATAACAAAGATAAAATAAATCAGTTACTTTTTTATTAGAAAAAAATCTCTCCGTTAAAAAGGAATTGGGGGAAAAAATAAACAGAGGGGCTAATAATTCAGGGGGGCTAATAATTCTGACTTCAACTGTATAAAAGAGCTATATGATTAATTTAGGCTTCTTGGTATTGGTTGGGGCCCCCTAATTTCCTGGGGCTCTAAGCAGCTGCTTACCTCGCTTATTGGTTAAGTCCGCAAGGAATAATTCACACAAAAAGTGATTCTGTCATCATTTACATGTCTTTTTGCTTTTTAAAAACACCCACTGGAACACAAAAGAAGTTATTTATAACATAATGTTGAACCCGCTCTTTACTATATGGTGGAAAATCATACAGTATGGCTTCAGAAGAGTTGTACAGTAATTTTTACAGTGTATAATGAAGTACTATTATGATGCTTTTCCCTTTATTTTGATGGTCTGATGAAGATGCTTTTGATTTAAACTTTAAGAAACATTGTTATCGACATAAATTGTGGAAAGAGGCCATGGTCTTTATCCAGATCTCTGAAAGAGCAGATGAAAGGGCAAATATTTTCTGCCAAGCGTCTTTTTTGATGTTCAGGGAGAGCATAGTTTGAATGGGAAACTCATCATCTTTATATGGAAGTAACGTAAGCATATCGTCAGGAAAACTGATGACCTTGAGGTACATGTTCAGATCTTTTACATTTAGCGTGGAAGATATAAAGACTGCAAAAATGGAGAGATCAGCAAAATTTGAGAGGAAAGAATGAAATGAATTCAATATTTAATGAAACGAATCGTTTCATTTTATGTTGTGGATTTTTTATGTTAACGACCCTGAAAGTTTTGCACTATTAAAGCATTGAGAGAGAGAGAGAGAGAGAGAGAGAGAGAGAGAGAGAGAGAGAGAGTGAGAGAGAGAGGTGTTCATGTAGTGGTGCATGCATCCTTCTGTCCATTCTCTCAGCAAAGACATAAATTTCAAGAATTCATTAATTATTAAAAAAAATAGGTTATTGAAAAAAAAAACATGTTATAATAAACTGAAAGATTTGACCCATTTATGTTGATAAATGTATCTTCACATTAATAGCAGAAGCGTTTTGAGCAGAATAAAATAGCTTACCCCAGAGCAAATGCACGAAAGTCATACACGCACGCACGCACACACAATGTCTAACAGCGTTTATGAAACTCACAGATCTCTTAAAGTAGTTCTGCTTACCTTACCTTAAATGATTTCGATTGTACTCCAACGAATCCGGTTAACACATTTTGTCCAAAACGTTAAATCCTCATTGCTAGTGATGGAACGCGGATGACTGATGCTGAGGTCAAATCCAGTGTAGCGGGATAATCCTCGCATCCAGAGCTCGCTCTCCTCCGCACGACTGAGATGCCTGAGCCTGTCCTGTGCCTGCGAGCCACACTGCTCCGCCCACTAGTTATATGAAACACGCCATTTAAAGACATATCAAGACAAATACGCCGTTTTATGCCAGGAAATCCCCCTTTTTTCATTTATAAGGGTGAATGTCAAAATCCTACATTTCATTCCTACGACAGACCTATCTTCTTAACGCACACAAATGTCAAAAGGCCCGGATGTGAGTGACTGTGTGGGAGTCGTTTGCATAGGCTATCAAAAGAGTTTTCTGGAAGACCGTGGGTATGTGTGGAACTCTCCATGGTGCTGAATAGACAAGAGTACATCCTACTACTATTGGCACACCGTTAATAGACACATCGTATTACTGTGCTTGCGCACTGCTGTTTCATTCAGAAATTACTCACTCTGTCGACGCTCAGATCAAAGCTAATCTAGTCTAGTGTAGTGACATATGAGGTAGTTCTTGCGGCCTAATTAAACGGAAAAGTTAATGAAAAGATCACTGACGCGGCTTAATGAGGCAGCGTGAGAGTCCTCTGGGAACACGCAAGAGAATCAAAATGCACAGGCAGGAAAAACAGACTTGTCACGCGCACACCGCATTTTCCATTTCAATAGAATAGCATTGGGTATGTTACAATAAGATAACAAATTACTGCAAACTGCTTCATTTTCATTCAAGCTTAGTTTCTTTATTCATCAGGGGTCGCCACAGCAGAATGAACCGCCAACAGCGTTTGTTTTACGCAGCAGATGCCCTTCCAGCCGCAACCCAACACTGGGAACCACCCATATAGTCTTGCATTAACGATCATACTCTACAGCCAATTTAGCTAATTAAATTCAACTGTACTGCATGTTTTTCAACTGACCCAGCCGGGGCTCGAACCAGCGACCTTCTTACTGTGAGGGGATTGAGCTATCCACTGCGCCACCATGATGCCCCCACTGAAAACTACTTGAAAATTGTAATTTGATTACGTTTTTAATCACTGCATGTAAATATTAATATGATTACATATTACTTTAAATTGTACAAAATATCCTAACATGTCTAAATTGTAGATCTTTCAGTAGCCATATTTAAGTTTGAAAACAGCAACTTGATTTAACCCAAATCCAAAAGATTTGATCCATTACTGGACATTAAAGTGAAAAGCAAAAGTATACATGTCTGCATGCTGGCAACTACACTGTAAAACTTTGCTGTAAAAAAAAACAGCAATATTCTACAGTAAAATTCGGTATTTTCACTAAAACAGTGTTACTCTGTAAAAAACATACAAAAATGCATTCTGGGTAATCTTGTTGTTTCTGAGAAAGTAGTAAACTGTACATTTACAGAGCTCAGAGTCAACACTCAGTCTGTGTTTGACATCACATTTTGTGCCCTTGTTCACTATTATGTATACTAGTTCACTAATATAGTTCACATGACAGGGTTAATGAAAACAAATGAGTGAATTCAGACACTGATGAACACCTGCTGTTAATAATCACAATCACTGAAAAAAAGAGAAACAATAACCACAAACAGAGACTTCAGTTACAGCATTAAATAAAATCAGCTAAAACACCTTTAGTCTCAGCAGAGGATCATTAAACTCCACAAAGCTACAGCAGATTCACTTATTACTGACCGATTTAACTTCTATACAGTTCTTATTGAGAATTAAGAGAGGTTTAGGTGTTTTATCTAGTTCGGTGTCACCATAATATAGGTCAGTGACTGCTTTAGTTAGGCTCTTCATCCTTGACTTATTAACTTCAGTTTAATAAACACCTTGGTTATATTGGGCTAAGTTTAGCTAATTGATTGATTATATGAAATACTTTCCCATTTTTTATATGATTTGAATCTTTATGTTATCAATGAAAACAAGTAACCAGTTCAATCTCCAGCAAAGAGAGTAAATCACACAAAAATAAACTTTTCAGTAATTCTGATGACACACTCAGACCTCATGAATCAGACCTTGTACCTGAACAATGGTAACAATTAGAACTATTTCATGCTGCAATGCATGCTGGGTGTGACAGAGTACTAAAATCTCAACATGCATTGCAGTATGAATAAATTACATAGCTTACTGATGTCACAGTTTTAAATATTTGCTTTTGATTCTGCTGTTGTTTATGTTGATGATTTTGTCTCCTGTTTGTGAGTTTTGTTCATTTTGTTAATGGTCACCGTTGTTGAGGTTCATACGCTGATTATTGATGTCTCTGTGAGCACTAGTTGAACCATAGAATTTTTGTTTAGCTTATAAATCTTCATAAGTCTGTGGCACATGCAAGCATGCTACTACGTTACTTTTAATAATTGATTAAACATTGGTTAACATCAGTGAATTACTTCACAGGATGTACCTCACTTAAAACAAAATAAGCATCACCAGACATTTTATTGTTTTTTTTTTTATTTTGCTTTATTTTTATTTTTTTATCTTTTTAAATATGATTTTACTTGGCTAGATTGCAGTTACAAATAAACATTTCAAACAAAGTTTTTAAAAAGTTAAAAGTTGCTGTGAGAAAATCATGCTTGCTGTAACAAATAGCCGGAGTGACAATGGGGGCGCGGGTCCAAAAGCAGTTATTTAACTCTGAGTCAGACAGGCAATGTTCAAAGCAGGAGCAAACAGAAGCATGAGGGTAATCCAAAATTGTTGTCGTGTTAACATAGACAAGGCAAAGGTCAAAAGCATGGCAAGACGAGACAAGGGAAGGGAAGGCTTAGAAATGTTACAGCAAACAAGACTCAGCAATCTGAGACTGTCAGGTGTGTATATAGTCCAAACATTCAGTCTTCATGAGCTACAGCTGTGTGCAAGTAATCAGTGGTGATCCAGAACTGGTGTGTGTGAGGTGCTGATAGGAAATGTAGTGAAGTTCAGTGGCAGAATTGTAGTTTGGGTGATAGTGAATATTTTCCAGCAATCTGCAAGGGCTAGATTGCCGGCGTTCGTGACAGTCACCCCTGTGAGGCAACTTGCTGGACAGATTTTTTTAAGTTAACACTATTTAAATAGTTGACTCTTGGATTAAAAGTTGAGTCAACAAAAAAAAAAGTCTGTACAGCAAGTTTTTTTTACAATTTTAAGTTGAGTTAATGTTTTATTAGATTATTAGATAGTTTTATTTTGTTGGAGAGAAAATACATTTTTGAATATTTTAGCTTTTATTTATTTATTTGTTTGTTTGCTTATTTATTTAGCTTAAGGCATTTAACCTAACTGTTTTGCAAGCAGTGACACAACATGCATAAGTTAGAGATGTTCAGAGTTCTACAACCCTGAAATATTTTTTCTTTTTCTTTTTTTTATTTTTTCATTATAAATGCTCCAAAGGTGTTGGACACTACACAACAACTCTTTCCCTAAAGTGTTTTTTTTTTTTTTTTGTGGAAGCATAAAAATTAATTTCCACGCTATACACATTCGTACTTAAGAAAATTGTAAACTCCTCTAATGTCTAATAGCACTTCATAATTCTATAATTTTAAATTAACTACAAATTAAACATTAACGCATATTCCCTAATGCTGTTTAATGGTGTTTCCCATTACTGAGTTATGACTGGATGGGCATCTGCTGAATAAAACATATACTGCAATAGTTGGGAGTTCTGTCTGTTGTGGCGACCTCTGAGGGCGTACTCACACTATGCTATCCGAACCGTGGTCAGGCCCGTTTCCTGGATAATTTTAGAAGTGTGAGTGGGCTGAATCGGGCTCAGGCACGGTACAGTTGGCCGGCCCTGGCCCGGTTGGAAGAGGTGTGCCTGAGCCCGGTTCACTTGGGCTTTGGCGCGGTACGCTTGTAGTGAGAGTGCAAAGCGCGCCTAAGCCTGAAACTAAAGAGGAGACGTGACTTTTGGGGACTGTTTCATATGGATTTATTAATCATTCTTACTGTTTAATGAACGCACACTGTCGTAGATTATTTAAGACGCAAACCCCTCTCTGCATGACATTTGCGCCTTTAGTAAACCTTCTAATTCCTGCAGCACGAGGACTTTGATTGTTTATGAGCGTCAGCAGGGGCTGATCTGTTCGGTGGAATATTTGACTGTGTGTCACTGCATATCAAACAACTAAAACGATATAATCATAAAAAGAAATCTCCACTGAAATCTCCGAGAGCGCTTCTCTTACACTGAATAGCGCATCATCGATGACGTAAGCATGCTCAGGTCTGAATGCAATGAGAGTGCGGGCCGTCGGGGGAGACGGGAGGGGGGACAAGCGTGCTTTGGCCTGGTTAAAGGGAACTGTACATAGTGTGAGTACGCCCTAAAATAGAGACTAAAGTCAAAGAAAAAATCGTTTTTATTATTCAGACTTAATACAATTCCACTTTAAATGAGTTTGAATGACTTAGAGTTTGTTAGATAATTGTAATTCTTACAAATGACAGTCAAACAATTGAAAAGACAAGACATCTCTCTCTTTATATTTATGAAAATTAAATAAATACCCTTTATATTTTATATTTATGCATTATTAATCTTCATAATATCAGACATATATGTACTCAAAGCAAATGAGCAGTTATCCATCCCCAACCCATGTTGTTTACATTTGCAAGTTCTTGGCTGATTCTGTTAACAAACTGTCACAGAAGTAGCTCTCGCCTAACCAGCAAACACATGGGTACTGCGCAACTGCTTCATAGTGAGTGTCAGCTGAGGAAATATCTTTTGTTGTAAGTTGTAAGGCTTCTTCAGATGGGGATCTTTGTTGCCAGTGTAACAGAGACAGCACTGTTCATCTCAGAGCACCTCTCCAAAGACTCCTGCATATTTTTCAAGACACCATCTGCTATAATTCATTATCCCTCAGAGCTCATCAAACTGCATTACATTAGTGCAAACATACAGCAACACATTAAAAAAAGAAAACCTCAGAGTCAAATCAATTTTACCCTACTAATCCCAAACTGAGTCATTCCTGAGTCAAGTTAGCGTGTAGATAACGGTGCTTTCACATCTGTGGTTCGGTTTATTTGGCCCAAACCAAGGGCAACGAATGATACATTGTAGCATTTTTCTGCCGTTTTGGGTCCTTTTCTGACCACACTGATTGCTTTGGTCCGAACCAGTTGAAATGAACAAAAATGCTGTCATGTGACAAAATCCACATAACTCATTGGCCAGATGTTATTGAATGTATTTCCTATTTCCTGCTTTAAAATTGGTCAGAATTAACATGGAACTCCCGCAAGTAAACAAACCGTCATACACAAAATGTCGCTGCACTAGCTGATTGTATCCCTGGTCATAGTATACTATCTAGTTTGTAAACATCACATTAGACAAACTCTACATTTTGAGAATGAAGTGCAGCTGTGGCTGGAAAACAATGATTTAATGCATTGCAAATGGCGACCGACAGCATTAGGAGGATGCGTGAATTAATTTAGCTAAACTGCGACATGGTCATCTTCCAGAAACATTATCAACGATCCATCAGGTAATGTTTTTCCCTCTCTCTGTTTAAAACTGTTGGTAAAGCGCTGTCAACAAATATTTTTCCCCCAAACCCCATAGTTTAGATCATGTTCTCACCACAAATTAACCGCTCCAGGGTTAATTTGAAAACATTCGGAGACCACCTCTTCAAGTAGGTCTCGGTACGCTTTTTTGGTCCACTTTTGGTGCGCACTCGAGTGCAATTGCTACATTCACACCTGCCCATATGAAGCGTACCAAGAGGGAAAACGAACTCTAGTGCGATTCAACCGAACTAAATAAGGCAGGTGTGAAAGCATCCTAAAACTATTGTTGACTTGGCTTACTTATAGAAATGTCCAAATGTGGCTGTTTACTAATTAGAGAAAGTGCAAATAGTGTCAGGCCCACATGTAAACCTATCACTGTCATGTCCGCTCTCTTCACAAACACACAAAACTCGAGAATTATCAAAAAACACAGATTTAATATTAAATACATAAAGGGCACTGGAAATGCTGGAGACTCTGTAAAGACTGAGAGTGTTCACAATTCAAGACAAGACAAGGACTGAACAGAAACCAGGAGCTTAAATACACAGGACATAATTGAACTAATTACACACAGGAGAAAGACACAGGTGAAAATACTGAAACATTAACACGCGGCGGGAAAATGGAACAAAGGAATCAAATGACGAAAACAGGAAGCACATGGAACAACCCACATAGCAAATGTTTTCTGGCCCAGCTCCAGACCACACAATAACTTTTTCCTTGGCCCAAGTACCGCAAAGAATGATGGTCCTGAAGTGGCCCATGACTGGATTAAAGACTAGGGCCACAAATGGGCCATAACCAGCCTAAATCTCAGCCCATTTTTCACCCTTAACTGACATTGATCTGGGCCAAAACAGGTTTATTATAAGTACCAATTCTCAGCAATATGTTTATTCTTTAACCAGAAACCCCGCCATAACCCAGCATAATGTTACCAAAACAATGTGAACAATCGCTACACTGATCTAGGCCACATACCTCCCATCCACAACTGGCTCAAATGTAGTTTGCCATCATGCATGCAATGCCATCATTGCCATGCATGGCCCACATTCAGCTGACATTATGCATGCCAGCGCCGGCAACACACCAGCAGTGCCATAATGAGGCCACATTTGGGTCAAGTCCATTTGCTATGTGGGACAACGCAGACACCTGACTTTATCCCCTCCTTTTGAGAGTGTGTCTCGTGCCTTCAACATTAAATACACAGAAGGCTGAAGGAGCAGGAGCCAGGGAGGAGTCTTAGGAAGGAGAAACCAGGAGAGAAGCTTGAGAGCAAGAAGTCGAGGAGGAGTCACAGGAGGGAGGAACCAGGAAGGACACTGGAAGACGAAGAGTGGTGATAACGTGGATCTGGAAGACTGCGGCAAAGTCAGAGCGACAGAGGACCAGAGTGACAAGGCACAGTCAGAAGAATGGAGTCCAGAGGTGTAGGCAGGGTGACGACTGACCAAGGCGGAGCCGGAGGGTTGAGGAAGCCTGGCGGAGCTGGTGGGCTGACGGGCTCAGTCTGTAGATGTCCACCAGGACTCCCACTTTCGGCGATGTTGACGGCTTGCACAACTGGTCAGACAGTTCGCTGAGCTCCTCCTGGTCAGTGTAATTCTGCTCTGTCACTTGTGATGGCGATGGCTCACAGACTGGTGGCTCTAGCACACGCTTCCTTCAGATGGGCTTTGGGCTGGTCACTGGCTCTGGAGAGGCTCTGGTCTTCCCCTGCACAGATGGTGAACATTGATTCGTTCCTTGCCAGTGTCCACTCCACATAAGAAACAAAATTGCCTTGAGGACCATCTTCGGACCACCATGCTCTACAAGCAGTGTAAAGCCTTGTGTTGAAACACCCACAGAACACGTTGTCCAGATAGCTATGTAGTTAGCTATGGACAAGCACTGTCTGGTATGGTCCTTGAGGCTGCTTTCCCTCTTCCACTAGCAGAAGGAGAAGGAATTCGGGATGGTAAGTGGGGTCCATGAGAAACACAAGGGGATGGGAGAGAAAACACTGAGGCAAAAAAGACTATCAAAAGAGAGGGGGGAAACAACACCACAACTTTACGTTTCAGTCTGGTCTTCTGTCACATCTAGGGTTGTTGACAATTCATGACCAGACAAGGACCGAACAGAAACCAGGAGCTTAAATATACAAGACTTGATTGAACACACAGGAGAAAGACACAGGTGAAAACACTGAAACACCCTAAGTAGCAAAGAATTCTGGCCCAGGTTTGGCATAAAGCTGGCACAGCAAGCATTCGTTCGGAACTGGCATACAGCATGTGGGCCAAACATGGCTCGGGTTTGGCAAAGGTGGCACCGTTTTATAGACAGCGTTCAAGACTTGGGCCAGACATCAAATGTAGTATTTGGCCCAGATGTTAATATGTATATGTGGGCCATGCAAGTTTGGCCTATCTTGACCCACTTTTGAAATACATATAAATTATTTTTGAGTAAAGTAAAAAATTTACCAATCAGGCCCTTTGAGAAAAAGTGTGACCATAAAGCGAAATGCCTCATGAGTTTATTAAATTGCGGTCCATGTTTGCCGCTTGTATGGAAGCCAGACTTGGTCCAGTCATGTACCGTAATTCACTGCGGCATGTGAGCCAAGCAAATGCTAACTGGGTGAGTCAGATCTGGGCCAGAGAAATTTTTGCAATGTGGGATTAACACATGGCGGTAAAATGAAAGAAAGGAATCACATGACAGGAAGCACGTGGAACAAAACAAAACACAGACACCTGATAATCACAACCCTTTTCATTCATTCATTTTCTTTTCGGCTTAGTCCCTTTATTAATCCGGGGTCGCTACAGCGGAATGAACCGCCAACTTATCCAGCATTTGTTTTATGCAGCGGATGCCCTTCCAGCCACAACCCATCTCTGGGAAACACATCCATACATTCTCATTCACACACATACACTATGGACAATTTTAGCTTATCCAATTCACCTGTACCGCATGTCTTTGGACTGTGGGGGAAACCGGAGCACCCGGAGGAAACCCACGCAACCACGGGGAGAACATGCAAACTCCACACAAAATGCCAACTGGCCCAGCCGGGGATCGAACCAGCGACCTTCTTGCTGTGAGGCGAACGTGCTACTCACTACGCCACCGTGGCGCCCCACAACCCTTTTCTTTCCACAAAAGTTTAAAGCAGAGCATTGTTTCTACCGTTTTGTGTTAATAATTCTGCATTTTAGTTTTTTTCAACATGATTTTGTAAGTTGATCATTCAAAATTTCAGACACAATTTTGTCATCTGAGACAAATTTGCAAAATCCTAAAAGACTCCTGTCGTTCAGTCTGACTTTATGATACCTGAGATCTTACAGTGTGACGTGAGCCATGTCCGTGCAGTCTGACATGCCACAATTGTTCAGGATAAAAAAATAAAAAAAAACACACGTTGGCGCCAGTGGTGTAGTGGTTAGTGCGTTGACACATGCACTTGCAGCCACCCGAGTGTGATTCCGCCTTGTGGTCTATGCTGATCCTTCCCCTCTCTCTGCTCCCTATGCTTTCCTGTCAATTATCTCTACTGTCCTATCCAATAAAGGTGAAAACCCTAAAAACACACGTTCAAAAATCTGAACTTCAGTGGACACTTGCACCGCGTTAACCAATCAGGAGCTTGCTCTTGTGGGGTCATGATGATGACGTAGCATCTGTTGTTGGTGTCCTGGGGGAAAATCCTCCTGCCTAAACCGACAATAGTTCATCAAACTGGGCTCGGCTCAGTCAGAAGCACAGCTGAAAGCTTCAATCATCCAGGTACAGTTTCTGGAGGAGTTTATGAGCTCATAGAGCTGGGTACACCTCTGAAGCATCTAGTGGACTCAGACACTGCTCCAAATTAATCAACGCTGTTTTCAGCCCATAAACACAGTTATTTTCCCAATAAAATCCATGTTAGCCATTTAGCAACAAAGCTACAGTCACTGGGCAGACAGAAGCCCTGCCCATCACGCGAATCTGCATCTGTTCTCAAGTGAATGTGATGCGCGAATGAAGTGAATGTGAGGTGTGAATGCTCAAGCATCTATTTACGCATGAATAGCGCGATTTGTCTGCTCGTTCCACGTCTGGTGTGAACACAGCATTAATCTTGAGTCAGGGCCAAGAATTTTGACTCCCTGCCTCATTATCCATCCTTTCTGCTTCTATAGCTATACTAAGTCAAAATAATATTATCAATAAGATCATATTATATCAACTTCAGTTTTGTCAGTTTTTGCGAGGCAACACCTTGTGTCACAAGTAACATAATAGGTTCTAATAGGCTTACTCTGGCTTCACAGTGCATGAGCGGCACATATTTTATCGGTGTGCATGTAAACAACCAGGATTCACACCAGGAGGCACGTGGGAATGGTTCTCTGTGCGTATGTGTCAGTTTGCTTTCACCAGCGCTGTTTCAGTTGCACATAGAGAAGAACAAACTTGTGTGTGCAAAAGATGCCAAATGTGAATGGCCACTAATGTATTCATTCTGGCATTACCTCTCTTGGGATTAATAGACTTACAAGTATAACATATCTTAAAGCTTACTGGGCCACATATGATTTTTAACACTGAGGGTGAGCAATCACACACACAAACAGTTGACAGGGTTAGCTCAGTGCTGTGGTTAGACGCCATTATAAGAATAGTCACTTCCCTTAATAGATGTAACTGCATTCGCAGGCAGGGGCGCCGCTAGCAATTTTGGGCCCCATGAAAAAATATGAGGATGGGCCCCCTACAACCAAGCTAGCTAGCCAAACTCTTTGTCTGCAATGTAGTTATACTGACCTATGCATTTTATTATTGATTTTGTCCACTACTTATCAGTATTTAGTAAGAGAACGGCCATGACTGTAGCTAGCAGATGATTTATTGTTCTAATGTAAATGTAGTACAAAAAGGGAACAGTAATAAAATATTCACTGAAAATTTTACATTTCTAAACACACAAAACACCAATGTGTAACTATTTAAATAACTGTACTGCAATAGTGTCTCATACAATGTGCAATACATTTTGATTGAGGATTTTGCAAGCAAGAAGGCCAGGCATTTGGCACTTGGAATTTAAGTTGCTGTAAGATTAATCAACAGACTAATTCAAATTTGTTTATGTTGTGTTTATTTGGTTTATTTGTGTCTAATTTTTTTATTTTATTTATTATTTGCCGGCAAGAAGGCCAGGGTTTTGCCATTTAAGTAATGGTCAGTTTGAACAAAAGAACATTTCTTATTTATGGGTCTCATTGTAGTATAATTTTGTGTCTTATTGATTTAGTGTATAGTGTGTGTCATTTGGGATGCAGCTAATGAAATAAATTACCAAAATACCAAATAATAGCCTACCTGGCATGAGTGTAAACGCATTCACCATCGGGAGGCGCTATAATCACTCTCACAGGAGAATACAGCTCTCACAATCCAAAATAAATAAAGTTATCCAACATGTGCGAGATTGCTCCCCCCCTTCTCTTACATGCTCAAAGCTGCGGTCGTTGGGTGTGTGAAGTGTCCATCAATACACACTTCTGTTTACCGGCTGAATGAGTGCATCATCCGGGTAAATAAAGTGCATTATTGTTAGGGTTCAGTGTGAACTCACTACTTACACTAAAAAAATGGCGTAGGATAGTGCATAAGTATGCGATTAGGGACACAGCTGATGTTAAACTCGAGGACATCGCTGCTTTGACTGTTTACCTGACGATCGCACTCAACCTTCTTCCCGCTACTGGCGGACTGAACCATACAGCGAAAGGAGGGGGGTGCAATTTGACAGTGACAGTTGTGACAGACATGAGGGGCAGATATAAGCCGTATTTTTTTATTTTTTTTTTAATAAGTTGTTTTACTTGTAATTTAGAGATACATTCATAACTTATATTACATTATAGTACCGTTATAAATTATAAAGCAGATCTCTGTGGGCCTCTAGAGTGCATGGGTCCTTAGAATCGTCCTAACTTTCCCCCCCTTAGCGGCGCCCCTGTTCGCAGGACAAAGAGACAACAACAACATTTACAGAGGAGCACAGTTCAGGAGTTCAGGAGAGAAGATGAGGAGGACAATGTGTCTTTGATTCCAGCCACTGCATGAATGAATGAGGTGAGTATTTATGGTGTGTGGTGACTGCAGGTGTGGTTGATCAGTAATCAGGTAAGGGTTCATGGGTGTGGTGGATGGTGAGGGAGAGCGGTGACAAGGGCTGTTTCTCAATATGCATTCTTCAGCGATCTTGTGTTGTCATGTAACTTCATCATGAACTGCCAAAGTTTAGTTTCAAGACACAAGATCGCAAGAACAGAGGACGCGTGAAAGTTCCCGGATGTGTTCTTGATATCAAGGATGCATCGATGCAGACTTGAGTGCTGCACTCGCTCTAGAAGTTCCAGAAGTCATTGCGACTGGAGGTGGGAAGCGCAGCATTTTACACAGATTTATTATTCAAGTTCAGAGATATAACTTATTTACCTCAGAAGTTTCCCTAAATTAAACGGTGAAAGTAAACATCACAATGAAAATTTTAATAAAGGCATGAACACATTTATTTGTTGAAAGTTGTATTAAAATCTGTTTTACTTGTATTGCGCAATGTATATTTGGAAAGTCTTTATACAGAGTATATATTGTGTAAAGGAGAAAAACAAACTGTTGTATAAATGCTGTAATATTTAAATCATTTTCGGTTAAAGATGCATGAGGGTCATGTGACCATTAGGAAGAATGTTAACAGTAATTAATTTATATGTACTTTTCTCATTTTAAGGGTGGTTCCCAGAGAGCTTATTAAAGGTTAGATTTTACCAGTATATCCATCCATAAATTTTTAGTAGTATAATATTTGAGAACAAATATTTACAATAATTTATCCAAATTTGATTTTCTCATTCGAAAGTTTGCAGCATATTCCCAGAGGCCAGATTGACTTACAACAGGTGAGATTTTATTAAACGTATCTTTTTTTTTCATATGTTTACAGTAGTAAAGATTTAGTGATTACTCTGATCTTGATTGTGTACACTATTCATTAAAAATATTTTGGCTTTTTTTTTTCTTTTGCCGTTGATAAATTAAGTGGAAGCTGCAAGTTTTACTACTACCAATCAACAAATTGTCTTAAGACACTAAAAGCTGAAGCTGTGCCATCACGCAAGTAATGATTTGTAGGTAAATACGATTTGGTGTAGATGTTGTGTTTATGTGTTTCAGCATTAGTGTTTCAGATTTTGTGATGTAAAGAAATAAATGTAAAGATTTGTTATTGTTTGGCAGATATCTGCAGTGCAAGAGTACACTCACTTAAACATACGTTTAAATAAAGATGTTGAGCTCAGATTGTATAATCTTTCAAAGTTATGGTGTTTATTTAAGAGTTTTACAGTTGTTGTTTTTTTCTACTCTTGAAATTACTTTTACTTAACAAGTTACAAAAGATATTTTGTAAAGACAATTATATTTTAAATAAATTATGTGTAATTGCTAAATTGGGAGTAAAGACCTTTAATAAAATGTGTAATGTATTTCATTGTCTGTTCTGTTTCTAATTGAGAAAACCTTCTAGATTAAGTTCAGTGAACTTAAAAATGTAAGCTAATGTATTTAACTCCGTCAACTAAACATTTTAAGTTGAGTAAACTTAGATAGCTTAACTGAGTCAATGCAACAAGATAACTATGTTGAGTGAACAAATCATATTTTACAGTGTATATGCCTCTGTCATAATTAGAAACATCTTTCAGGTGGATGAGCCCCCTAAGAGGCCCATGCAATCACGAACCCAGGCTCGTGGTTGATGCATATTCCTGTATACAAAAAGTACAAAAGTAGCAAACGCATTGCTTTAAACTTACATTAATCTGTAAATACAGGGAGTATATCTCTGGGGCCATGAAGTTCTCCGAAGATAACATTATCCTTCATTAATTTTTATGTTTAATTTTTTAAAGGTAAATCTGCCATCAACTCTGCTATTTAAAAAAAAAAAAGAAGAAAAAAAAAAGCCTGTGCTTCTGAAGTTCTGAAAGAGCTCAAGCCTCAGCCAGGTCAGAAAAAGTATTGCAAAAGTAACTTAAAAGTAAAGCAACACTTTACTTACTATAAAAAGTAACCAAGTAACGCAACACTTTCTGTAGCAGGGGTGTCCAAACACAGTCCTGGAGGGCCGGAGTCCTGCATATTTTAGTTCCAACCCCAATTAGACACACCTGAACCAGCTAATCAAGCTCTTATTAGGAGTTCAAGAAACTTCCAGGTAGGTGTGTGGACATCTATGCAGGACATCGGCCCTCCAAGGACTGAGTTTGGACACCCCTGTTCTAAAGTAACTTTGTCTGGGAGACATTATTAGATGACACGGGATCAGCTTTCACTCTGCTATGCAGATGCTACTCAATTTTATATTTCAACAAAACCTGATGAGATGTCTGAACGGTCTAAACTAACTGAGTGTATTAAAGATGTTAAAGACTGGCTGACCAACAATTTTTTTCTCACCAAAATTATTACTTAGGCCTAAACCCTGTACACAGCAGATCTCACAATTCGACCAGCAATTAGAGGGATACAAAGTTAGTTATACATCTAGTGTAACAGATCTGGGTGTTATATTAGACAGCAACTTCATTTTGAAAATCATATCTCCTATGTCACAAAAACTGCCTTTTTTTATCTGAGAAATATTGCTACATTACGAAGTATGCTATCCATCTCAATTGCAGAAAATCTAGTTTATGCTTTTATGACTTCTAGGCTGAATTACTGTAATGCTCTGTTTGTTGACTGCCCAGCATCTTCTATTAATAAATTTCAGTTAGTGCAAAATGCAGCTGCTGGAGTTCTTACCAGGTCAAGAAAATATGATCACATCGCCCCAATTTTATCCTCCCTACACTGACTGCCTGTTAAGTTCCATAATGATTATAAAATACTGTTACTTACTTATAAAGCTTTAAATAATCTAGCTCCTGTTTATCTAACCAAACTTCTGTCTTGCTACAATCCAGCCCGCTCCTTAAGATCTCAAAACACAGGGCTTCTTGTAGTTCCTAGAATAACACTCTGGAATAGCTTTCCTCACAATGTCCAAGTCTGAGACACTCTCTCAGTTCAAAACCAGATTAAAGACCTATCTTTTTAGTAAAGCATACACACAAAGCATCACATAAGGGTATGATGCATGATTGTGCTCCAAGCAGGTTAGTGGGCTTGACAACCACCTGTAGGACACAATCCTTCTTTCTTAATGCACCAGACATTTTATTAGAAACACTCATATGCTTTACATGTTTGTTGCTATGCTTCTATAACTACTATTTTAATTTCATAGTACTTCATTTTTTGCATCTCGTTTCTATACACTATGAACAGCAGCAGCTCTAATTATTTTCTTTTATCTTTATTTCCACCTGGGCATACTCATCCCGAGGTGCCTAGAGACTATGCAGCACCATTGATGGGATCCAAGGTCTGTGAAGAAATGATTCAAGGTATCCGTAATCCTGGACCAGGCAGTATCCTGAGCTGATGCTGTGGTGGTCATGGAGGAATGGAGTGCAGGAGGCTGAAAGACCACATTGACAAACAAGTCCCTGTACTGATCCTGTGGGCCAGCCTGATCACCCGCCGGTGACCTACTCACACCTGCAATTCTACACGATGGACATCCAGGGTTCTTCAGTCCCCGGTGCCTAGACTGCAGCTCCACACAGGAAGTTTGGCCAGAAGAAAAATGGTCGTGCCTAACAGAGCCTGATTTCTCTTGAGGATTTTTTCCTCACCGTTTTTTTCCTCGCCACTGGCAATCTTGGAATGGGACTTGTGGATCTACTCATTGATGGATTTGCTCTTCAGTGTTTGACCTTTCAGCAGTCAAATCTAAACCACACTGAACTGAACTCACTAAACTTCAACCATAAAATGTGGACTTTACTAGAACTATTATGTTAAACTGCTTTGACACAATTAAATGAATTTAATTGAATTTGTGAATAGCCTTTAAGCATAAACTCTTAGCAAAAAATTTTGAGTGCTATTTGGGCTAGATAAAAATTTTATATTTTAGGAATATGGGCCCAGAACAACTTTAACAAAGGCCGAGTTATTGTGGAAAGGCAACTGGGTCAATGTATTTAAAGACCAACATTTGTGCATTGCTCCAAAGGTTGCTCCCTGTCAGCAGTGGTGAGAATGTAGCAACAGTGAGTGGAGACAAAAAGAAACAGGTTATGGGCAACTCGTGTACTGTAAAAAGTTTTTTATATCGATGTCAATGTTTTGCTTTTTGTTTCTATTTTGATCTAGTAGCTTATACATTTTCCCCCGAAATTCTATCTAAGCAATCTATGAAAGTGTGTGCGTCTTCTATTTTGTTAGGTGTTTGTAGTTGTTGTGATCGCCAGCGGTGTTTTCTCCTCTGGAGACTACTTCCGGTATTCCAAACAAACTTCAACTCCCAGAACTCAGAACTTTGACACAGAAAACACAGCTACACATCTGTAGCTAATCTCACTGATTACATGGACTGATTATATAGTTATACTATACTGTATACAGTACACACAACACTTTCACATTCACATTGCCGAGTCTTGTTTCTTCATGAACATTAAAAAGTGTTTTTCCTTGTTTGATTTCCCATGTTTTTGATTCTTGCCTTGTTTCCCATTTTGATTCTTTGCCACCTAGCCTGACCTCTCGCCTCTATTTTTGACCAGTTATTAGATTACCCTTGTGTAACTGTTTTGCTCCTGTTTTTGACCATTGCCTGTATGACCTTGCTATTAATAAACTGCATGTGGATCTGCAAGTCTTTTGTCACCGTCCGCTTTTTTAACAATAATTATTTGTCATATTATTAGTCGTAATTTTGTAACACTTTACTTGAACGGGGTGTTCATAAGCCATGAAACATTTAAAGACATGACATCATGAACAGGAAACAGATTTCATGCATGCTTATGACAACTGCCTTCATGTGTCATTGATATGTGCTCACTTATGCCATTTTAAACACAATGAAATGTCCTTATCATGACAACATGTATTATCAGGACAACATAACTTGTCATAAATATGTTATAAGCATTATAGTCATGAGGCCATTATGATTCAATTTGATTCATCTTTATTTCTATAGTGCTTATTAGGGCTGCACGATTTGGGAAAATTGTCATATTATTGAGGGCAATATTGCGATATGGGATTTCGATTATAAATGGTATTGTAAGTCAACTTAATGGGTTTTTAAGAAAATTGCACACACAGATTAGTAATAATGCTGACGTGTGCGTTTGTTCAACTTGAAATCGTTTCAAAATAAATAATTTTTTACAATAAATATCTGCATTATCGTTAACTTATTTTCAAATTCCATATTTTCCATATTTCATATTTCTTGCTATTATTAAATGAAATATAACACTATTTTATATGTATGGCTTTGTATTATTGTTTATGAGAGAGAAATGCAGCATGCACTATTTAAACATATCATATTTTGTCGGTTATATATATATATATATATATATATATATATATGGGCGCCACGGTGGCCTAGTGGGTAGCACGTTCGCCTCACAGCAAGAATGTCGCTGGTTCGATCCTCGGCTGGGCCAGTTGGCATTTCTGTGTGGAGTTTGCATGTTCTCCCCGTGGTTGTGTGGGTTTCCTCCGGGTGCTCCGGTTTCCCCCACAGTCCAAAGACATGCGGTACAGGTGAATTGGGTAAGCTAAATTGTCCGTAGTGTATGTGTGTGAATGAGAATGTATGGATGTGTTTCCCAGAGATGGGTTGTGGCTGGAAGGGCATCCGCTGCGTAAAACAAATGCTGGATAAGTTGGCGGTTCATTCCGCTGTGGCGACCCCGGATGAATAAAGGGACTAAGCCAAAAACAAAATGAATGATATATATATATATATATATATATATATATATATATATATATACATATATATATACACACACACACACACACGCACACACACACACACACAAAAATACAACTTTTGGTTATATTATTATTTACAAAAGAAAATGCAATAGTATACGTTGGCAAACAGTTTAGCTTATTAAAATTAGCTGTTATAAAGAAATAGCATCAAGTTATCAAATCTTATTAATCTTTTCCTCACTGTATAACTTACACATTATGAATAAAGAGCAATGAATGAATCTCATTTATTTAGATTTTTGTTTGATTACATTAAATAACAGAGATTACATATCATTATAATGAAAGCATTTAATTGCTTTCCTAAAGTTTTATGCTCATTTAGGACAAAATTAGTTGTGTTTGAAAAAAACCCATCAAGATCGACATCTTTAGATGTTATTATCATTAATTATGTGTATATATCTGTTCAAACACAAACACAAAACCCAGTATCCACTTTCGCTCTGCTTCTAATCGAGTGTACAGAATCCCTTTGGGAAACAGCGTCTGTTTATCACTACGGACGCGTCAGCTGAAAGTTACGCACCACTTTATGGCTGTTTTGAGGATTGTATAGGAGGAGCGACGGCACCTGTAATGAAAAGGAAAGGGAATTTTTTATGTTTTCATGTTTATTTCAGAGTGTTTCATGCCTAAATAAAACAAAAGCACAGACAGATTCCAACAGATTTAAGAGCAAGGGCGGCCACTTGTGGTTCGGCAGTATGGGTTGCGTATAGGGAGGATCGGCTCTTCAATGTTTATTGACACCCGTCGGAGAACGGCTGAAAATACGGGAGAAATACGGGAAAATACATTTACGGTATGATAGCGGGATAGAACTGTAAAATACGGGAGAATCCCGGGAAATACGGGAGGGTTGACAGGTATGGTCATTACTTCTGACTCACCGCTGCAAATAATTTTTTTAATACTAATTTTCCGCGGGCGTTAGTGCCTTCCAGTCCTGATGGCTTCTGGGTCATGTAGTTCTTTTTTAATTGCGTTACATTGTAATCGTATTAAAAGGAAACTACAAAAATGGCGGTGCATTTTCTTTTTTGTTACGTCCACAAATGCATTCGTTTATTTAATATAATCGCAAGATTCGCTGTAATGTAATCGCATAGGCTGACATCGCGATTGCGATATGATTAATCGTGCAGCACTAGTGCTTATACAATGTAGATTGTGTCAAAGCAGCTTAACATCGAAGTTCAAGTAAATTAAAACTGTGTCAGTCCAGTTTTCAGAGTTGATGTTCAGTTTAGTTCAGTTCAGATTAGTTTAAAGACCCCCTATTATACGTTAAAAAGGGTCATATTTTGGTCTTGGGGGTCTCCAACAACAGGCTAATATGCATGCATGGTCAAAAAACACTTTCATTGTCTTATAATTAGCAATTATTTTTACCTCGTTATCCCAGCGATTCCTATATGAATCTTTCAGCGATTCATTTGTTCCAAAACCCCTCCTTAGCGCAATGCTAAACTGCGCTGATTGGACCAATATCCCAGTCTGTTGCTATTGATCGACATCATTCAGCATGAGAGAATGCCCACCACGGCTTATCAGTATTGAAATAGTCATAGTGTGTGTGTGTGTGTGTGTGTGGGTGTGAGCATATCTGCTAACACTCGTTTTTTCCAGGAGTCACCTGTATTTCAGACACCTCACCCCCGAATCTAACCCCCCGGTCTCCCAGCACATTGCTCTATTCTTAACTATAAGTTAAACAATGACACACATTCAGTATTAGTGCACACAGCGGCAAAAGCTAAACCATTATGAAACAGGGCCGCCGCACGTGTGTGAGAGCTGATGTAGCCATATCAATGACAAACAGCAGAGGAACACGAGTTCACAAACGCATTTTAATCCGTAAACAAAGCGACACGCGTCGCGTTCACAACGTGCTTTTAGACGCGATATGGGAATACAAGTTAACCAAATACTGTAACATCCCCAGCTCGTCACTCCTCATCCCCAGCTCATCACTCCTCATCATCCAGATCACATTCCAGCGGTGAGCAATCTCCCGCCTATTAATTACACACCTGCAAGCACTCCCGGTTCACTATATAGTCTCCCTGCATTCACTCCCTCACTGTCGAGTATCATTCATGGACACGATCTCCCTAGCCTGCTCCTCTCCCAGTCTCGGATGCTCTCTTGTGCTCTGAACGACTTACCAAAGCCTTCTTCATCTCCATAAAGGGAAGTGACTCTCATATACTCTCACAGTCTATGTTCTCGTCTCACTCACCTGCCTGGATCCCCAGCCCTTCTACCTGATACCCTCTATGCCTTCATCACCAACTGTCTGCTCATAAGTTTGTAAATAAATGACTTACTTTTGTACGCTTGACTCTACCTCCTTCTTCAGATCGTGACAGATACACTACAAGCGGTTAAAAGTTACAAAACACAGTTAAATGCATCATTTACAAGCTGCAGAAAACAATGATGCAACTGATTTAATCGCACGAACTCACTTGTCCCGCTGTTCCCTATGGCTAGTCCGCCCCTGCATACATCAAGTCTTTTCTGATCCTTTAACAAACGATCGACGAATCCTCCGTTGTGAGCTTATAGATTTCAAAAGCACTCCTCAGAGGGAACAGTCTTGTCTGTGGTTCATTTGCACACTTCCTATAGTATCCAGCTGAGCACAGTGCTCTTCTCTGTGTTGCCAGATGTAGCTGACTCATTCCAATCCAAACTCTATCTAAAAGTTTTTTTACCTGCACAATCAAGTTCAAAACCGCCCAATATGGCAACCTTTGCTTTGTTTGTGGGCGGGGTTGGTGGTTTCGAATCTCCCGGGGCTGCGCACGCACAAATGGGCGGGGCTTATGTTTCGTGTTCACGTCATGCCGAAACAGCTAAAGACTCATAAGCACGGCAACTCGTTTGAGGAACTATGAGTCGACTCTTTTATGGATGAATCAATAGTTTTAAACACTATGCACTTTCAGATTTAAGCCTTAGCTGGACATTTCACTTCACTTAGAGCTGTGTTACACACTGCATGCAAGCTCATTTTCAAAAACCCATAATATGGGCTCTTTAAATTTCAGTGCTGATAGTCCAAACACTGAAGACCAAATCCATTAAAGTGGTGACAACAAACCATGAGAGAAACCAGGCTCAGTTGGGCACGAACATTTCTCCTTTGGCCAAACTCCTTGTGCAGAGCTGCAGTCGGCTGGCATTGGAGGCTGGAGAATGCTGGATGTCCATCAGTGATAGGTTCGGGTGTAAGTAGGTCATCCGAAGGTATTTAGACTGGCCCACAGGATCGATGCAGACTCTTCTGCCACTGTGGTATTTCAGGGCTTTCAATGAATGTGTCATAGTGTTCATAATAGTGTCATTAATAAAATTATTAATTTTAATTATTAAATTAATGAAAAGCCATTAAATATGAAAGATGCAGTTATAAAATGATTTGACAGGATATTAACGCATTTACTGTGAAATTTTATTGACAAAATATATTTATGACATATAAACAATGGCTAGATTTATGTATATATATGTAAGGTAGATTTTGTTTCTTGCTCCACTGTTTCTTGTTATTCTTGTCGAGCCTTGTCTTTTCTGTTCTGTTGTGGTGTTTCATGTTTCAGCGATTCCCTGCCTGCTCCCTCTGCCTGGCAGCTGACTGGTCCAGTGTCTGTGTTCATCAGTTACCAGACTGCTGCTTCATTGTGCCCTTGCCTGCTTGGTCTTCGCCTCAAACCTAATTCTGGTTCTGCCATTTCTTCTGCATAAATCTCCAGCCAGCTGTCACCCAGGGCTGGATTCAGCAGTGCTTTTCAACTTGCTGGTCATCGTATCCTGTGTTGCTGAACTGTTTCATACATTTGTGTACAGTACGTTGTGCCCTGTCAACTGGGTTAATGAATTCTGTCATTGCTTATTCTATATTTGGGCATTCTCTCACTCAGACTCAATGCAGTTTGCCATTTTGGCTTATTGATGTATTCAACAAGGGCTCATTCTGAAAATGTACCCCTATATACATTTCTGTAGGTCGTGAATTATGTAGCCAGAGGAATGAATGGCTGAATTTTGTCTTTAAAATGAATGCTACAGTATGAGGCGGTATGATACTGTTCCTTTTCACGCTTACTAACTGACCACTTTCCTTTATGTCAGAGGTGTCCAAACTTGTGTCCTGGAGGTTTTAGCTCTAACTTGTCTTAACACAGCTGCAAGAATGTTTCTAGAAAGCCTAGTAGGAGATTGATTAGCTAGCCCAGGTGTGTCTGATTGGGGTTGTAGCAAAACTTTGCAGGACACTGGCCCTCCAGGACCGTGTATGTCGGAGGGTTTCAGACACAGATTGGAGTTGACCATGATGATGGGATTTAAGTCTGGTGAAGAACAGTTCCAGAAAGCAGGTAAGACAAAAAAAAAAAGTAAAAAAATAAATAAACAAGTAAACATCATAATGAGAATGTGGTTAAATCTGAAAATGTGGTGAAAATCTAGCTGCTGTGAGGGCTTTTTTTCATGGATTGCGTTTTAAAACATTGTAGGTTGGGTTTAGGGAAGTGGGTGGGCACCGGTCAATCGGTGCTTTCATAGGAAAAGTAGGAGGGCGGGGGGATTGATCAGTCGGTAAGTCAGTGACCTCTGATGGATTTACACAAAAAGAGTATACCTGAATGGCACTCGCGAGAGAAATTTGAGATCTCAAAAAAAGCATACACAGCGGCCTCTGGTGGATTCTAGAAAACTAAAACTGCAAAAAGAAAAAAAAAGAAACTTACATATTTGGCGCTCTCCAGAAATGTATATAGGAGTACATAATCAGAATGAGCATGGGTTGAGTGTATTAGCTAATGGATGCAGACCTGGTGCAGAGCAATCTGACCTGCATCCAATGCTTTTTATTGCGCTCACCTAACTCCAGCCCTAACCCTTCCCGTCACAGTGCTGTCACTCACTACATTGAGTGCATTGTGTCTGACATTGCATCGCTAAGTGATGCAATCTCAGCTTGCATCATAAAGGCTGCATGCAGATACTATAATGATACTTTAATGATAAATTTGATGGCTTAGTGTAAATGGCTATACAAGTTACGCACTTAGATAGCTTTTTTTTAAGTAGCTAGTAAATTACCATATATATGTTTTAATTTTTTCCAAAAAAAATCTGAGTTCCTTTTATTTTAAGTTTTTCCAATTGTTGACTGAACAACTCCATGTGTCCATGTGCTGAGAGAATCAGACGTCTTTTATATATTGTGTAAACATGATATTCACTGTACTTCTAGCTTAAATGTGAGTAGGTTACACATCTCACTTGCTCAAAAACTAATTTGGTATCCTTCAGCACCTCTAAAATGAAAAAAAAAAAGCTAGATGCAACCTCAGGATATTTGTTACTGAATTGAGTTGAGGCCTCAACTGTACAAGCAGGAATGTATTATTCACTTCACACATTTGGTGTCATAGGGCCATAAATGTGCATACATTCTTAGTATATATATATATATATATATATATATATATATATATATATATATATATATATATAGTACTATAGTACAAGAAGTGCCCCACTATGTGTTGTACACTGGCTATTTTATTATTATTATTATTATTATTATTATTATATTATTGTGATTTCTAGTGAGAATTGCTAGTTTCTTAATTATATTTTAAGCATATTGTGTTAAAGGTAATTAATAACTGATTGTCAGTCACATGCCTAATAGTATGTCAGATCATTTATTAATACAGATTTTGTTTGCATGTGCTGTTACTCTGCTACAGGTCCTGGTGCCATGATAAGTACTGTAAGTGCAACAGACCTTTGCCAGATGGCCAGCGTGTTTGTGAATGCATGGGTGTGTTTGCAAACACTCATGCTGGTTTACAGGTGTGACTTATAATTCATGGGCGCTTTCCCACACCTTCCTGCTGGTTCAGTCACAGTGCTATTAACTAGTCATTTAGCACCCTGGCTGTTTGGCAAGCATTTTGGCAGCTTTAATGATCATGTGAGTACATTTTTTTTGTTGGCTGTGAATTTTTTTCTGTTGTCTGATGAAGGCCCTGCAGATAGAACATGAAAAGTACAAGTTAACAGACGTATAAATACATAGCTCTTTAAAAATTACTTATATTTTTAATTATAGTTTGGGAATTACTTTAAATGTTATTAAAATATTAACAATTACGCAAACATTTTAATAGGGTGATCAGACAGGACAGCAGAGGTTACCTGGAACCACACAGGAAACAGTGATAACAAACTGACACAGTAGTGAAAACACAAGAGCATTATAAAGAAACCAAACAGAGACAAAAAGCAAAGACAGGTCATCTGAATGACTGACAATGAGGATAACAATATGGGAACGTTCACATTCTGAGAACAAGAAGACAATGGAAGTCAATGCATGGCCCAAGAGTATGGGATAAACTAAGTATCAATATTATTTGCAACTGCATGTTTTGCCATCCACATGGTCTATTAATGTTGTATATGCAGTTTTACATCCACAAACGAATACCTTTCCAGTCTGTGAATTAAAGATTTGCGCTCATATGTTTTGCATTCATGCATCTTAATTTACATGTGCGAAACGTAAGTTTTACATTTGCGGATCAGGTGATGCACATCAACAACATTAATCATACAACATTAACAGAGCACGTGGATGACAGAAAATGAATAAAAATCATCCCATACAAGAGAGCCCATGAGAGAGGTGAGCATTGCTACAGGACAAGACAGGAGCAGTGTCCAGACGCTGTAAACAAAAAAACAAGTCAAGTAAACAAGTCTGATGTGACTGAGTTTTGATATGAGAGTCCTGGTATGTGTTTAAATCCCTCAGTTGTTCCCAACATAAAAAGATGGATCTCAAAATCATACAGTCACTGCTGGAAAGGGTTCAAAAGGGTTCTCTCCTATTTTGTCACATTTTATAAATATTTCACACTTCAAATCGTCAAATCAGGGTTATTCTGTCAAATATTGTTTCCTTGCTCATCCAAAGTAGCTCATCTGAGAATGTTGGTATTGTGTTGTCTAAACATTTACATGCACATGTATGAAAACATTACCAGTGTCATCAGCTTTCAAAATTAAAGCCTTGCATCACAAATGGTGATGGATGCACTCCACTGAAGATATCCATTACATTTATAGCCTATTTAATTTCATAATTTCATTTAATAAGCACAAAGATTTGTTTCAAAACTATTTCTAAATTTATTTCAAATTTCCAGCAAACAAATAAATTAACAATGATAATTTTAGTCCATAACATGTGTAAATTTAAGTGAAGTTTGTTTACAAGCGAATTTCGAGAGGATCACGTGCTTATGATTTACCATGGCTGGCTGCACATTATCTAATCGCGATCTCCTAATCATATGATTCCCCTTCTACTATAAATAACCACAGTTCCAGTCCGCAGTTATCTTCGTATGGAAGATTGCTCTGCCAGTGCTCCAGCAAACCTGAATTACAATTCAAGCTACACTCCAGAACGAAATTCATCTTCATATCATCATCATCATGCTCATTACCTCCTTCAACGACCCATCGACATATTCTTCTACCACAGACATCATGAACAACAATAACATCTCACAAGGAACCAACCAACAGCCCACAAGATAACCCCGATCTCCCAGACTCTCCCACCGCCGCTCAACTTCTCCCTTCACCACCCGGCTCCCAACCCGATCCCGAGGCCGCCATGAGAGGCCGGCGTATGACTCGCTCCACCGCCAACAGACTTCTCCGCAACAGTTCACCAGCTCAGTATACTTCAAGACAACAAAACTCTTCACCTACCTCATCTTTCGTTTCCGCCACCTCCTCCATTCATCCGCCAAAAAGAATCACCGTTATGAAATCAGGAAAATGCTCGCCGACCTCGGAATCCACGCACCCAGATCGCTCAATAAACCGGAACTCCTCAAACTATACAAGAATGCAACATCGGACTCTCATCCTTCCACAAGCCCTCCTGCAAGACCAGTCACTCAGAGAAATACTCCACGCTTCACTCCATATCCTCAAACCTCCCGCTCGCTACAAGGAAAATGAAAATCAAAACAAAAACACACAGCCAGCCACTACCCCGCAAGACCGCTACACCAGGAAACCCGGCCTCCTCCAATGACGTCACACACTCTCCCACAACAAGACTCCATTTAAGGAAACCCTGTCTCTCATCCCCTACCCCAAACATTCTCCACCCCCTTTTCTTGGCCTCCCGCCCCCTCTAGCTCTCTTATCAGCCCTCATTTCCCTTCTACTTCCAATGCTCATTTTCACTCTCTCATTGCTGCTCCTCCCGCCCCTCCCCCAAACCAAACTAGAGCCCTGCATTTGAGCCCGAGCCCGTCGGGGCCCGACTTTTT
>CAIGQQ010029329.1:133743-146232 GCA_903798035.1 Danio albolineatus
CAAAAAAGTCGGGCCCCGACGGGCTCGGGCTCAAATGCAGGGCTCTAATGTATGTGCCCTTTAAGACTGGCCATATCATGTTAAAACCACTTACATAAAGGCTGACCACTCTAATTCGAATGCAAAAAGCTGAAATGATAACACTGACTAACTGCTAGTTGGTCAAACTAGTTCTAGGTGAAGAGTCTTACAGTTTTTTGTCACTTTGCTTAATTTCTATTAATTCTTTAGAACTACTTGTTCAAGCTACACATCTTCTGATATGTAAACATGTCTTGTGCATATTACAACATACTAGTTTGTCCAGAGTTGCTATTTACATAGTGGCATAGTTTAAATTGTTTAGATTGGGCAATTAATATATTATTATAATTTTATTAAACCTTGTATTCCATTATTATAAAATGTTCTACAATCCATCCAAATTGCAATGTTTAAATGAATAATTTAAGCAAACCTTATGAGCTTATATGGACACTGCAGGACTTGAGCTCTCATCCGCCCACAGCAATGTGACACCAAACATGCAGGAGAATTAAACAGTACACAGTGTATTAATCCCTCTTCCCATCTCCGATAAAATGTTTATTCAAGGAAAAAAAAACAGACATGTCCCTCCACATTCAAAGAGAGTTTGGTCCTCTTGACATTATGAGGTTAAGCACAAAAAGAAAGCTATTCAGCTTAGCTGTGGTCTAATATTGGAATGAGAGCATGAAAGATGTTTCTAATCTGCTAATGCAAAAATCACATTAACTTCCCTAATTCATTTTCACCACAGCAATGGAATATTAAAGGCTGCAACTTTTTAATAACAAGCTGTGGATGTTGAAAGCTGTTTTAAGTGTCTGGCAGTTGGTGGAAATATAGCACAGGAGCTCATATGGTCATGGATTATGACTAGAAGGCTTTACTCTGTAGAAATACATGTTGCTGTGGTGCTTATGTTCTGTTTAGAACTGGATACATCCTACTGCTTATGACTGGTCACATATGACATGTCACATATGAGTAAATTATACATTAAAATAACTAACGTTACAAAGAGTGGACAAAACATGACAGTGACAACATTTCTCACCCAAAATATGGAGTAAATACAAAGATATCACCACAGCAAAACTCTTGCTGGAGTTTATATATGTCTTTCTTGGCAAGAAAAAATATTAATTCAGCTTGTGGAGAACAATTAAGCTTGTAGGGCAATAATGGAATAAGATTCATACAACAACAGTCACCTAGCTCATCTGCAAGCTGTGCATGAAACACATATGCGTTAACTTATTTTAGGCCTCTGAGCCCTGGTGGGGTTCATCTTTAAGATGCACCCCAGACTGTTAATGAAGACCCCTATATCACATTTGAATTGGAAATTTTGTATAGTGCAAGAGTATTGGATTAAGTGGGATTTCTTTGGGACAGGTTCCACTACCTGACAAAAGTCTATCCAGGTTTCAGGAACAACAAACAATAACTTGACTTCTAGTTGATCATTTGGTATCAGAAGTGGCTAATATGAAAGACAAAGACCTCTAGATTACACTTATTTTACCAAAATAAAATATGATCATGTCTTGATTTTTAATTATTTAATTAGGACAGTAAGATCTGACTTTGCTTAGACAAAAGTCTCGTCACTGAACTGAAATAATGTACAGTATAGAATATAAAGTCATGGTGCACTGGGAAAATGAATTAATTTTGTGTGTGACTCTCATGAACTTGAAGGACTGCATCCATACATCTCTGCAATGACTCAAATAATTCCAAAGTCATCTGGAATGGCAAAGAAAGCATTCTTGCAGGACTCCCAATAATGTTCATATCTGGTGACTGGGCTGGCCAATACTGGAGCACCTTTACCTTCTTTGCTTACAGAAACATTGATGTGGAGGTTTAAGTATGAGAAGGATCTGTATCTTACTGATTTGCCCTCTCCTGCAGTTTGTAAAGTAATGGGCAGCACAAATGTCTTGATTCCTTAGGCTGTCGATGTTGCCATCCACTCTGCAGATCTCTTGCATGCCCCCAAACTGGATGTAAGCCCAAACCATGATTTTTCCTTCACCAAACTTTACTGATTTCTGTAAGAATCTTGGTTCCATGTGGGTTCCAGAAAGTCTTCTGCAGTAGTTGTGATGATTGGGATGCAGTTCAACAGATGATTTATCTGAAAAATCTACCTTCTGCCACTTTTTCCAAATGATCAACTAGAAGTCAAGTTATTATTTGTTGCTTTCACAATTCACGTTAGATTAATATATTTTGTGCAAATAAATTATAGAGAACAGCTATGCTAATTATTTTCTTTGTTTTCTATTTCTACCTTGGGATGCTCATCCCAAGGTCTCTGGATTGTGGAGTGCCACTTGATCAGATCCAAGAGATGAAGTTGAATGATACTTGATACTTGAAAGAACAGTAGCAGCTCAACTTTATTCACATCTTCAAACTAATAACATCTATGAGCACTTTCAATCTGGGTTTTGTCCCAAACATAGCGAAGAAACAGCCCGGTAACGCTTTCTTTTACGACCCGCAAAGTACCGTGTAAGTACAGTGAAATAACGGTGTACTTTTCTGTACGTATAGTATAAGTATAATGAACATACGTGTAGGTATAAGGGAACAAACTTTAATGCTTGGGTAATAAGGGGTTTACAACCAGATATGCATCACGCAAAGTACTGCGTAAGTACATTGATTTTACAGTGTACTTTTCTATAAAGTGCAAAGGAACAAACGGGTGATGTTTGGGTAATAAGGGGGTAACAACCAGATTTGTAATGCTTGGGTAATAAGGGGGTTACAACCAGATATGCAACACGCAAAGTACTGCGTAAGTATATTGATTTTACAGTGTTCTTTTCTATAAAGTGCAACGGAACAAATGGGTAATAGTTGGGTAATAAGGGGATTACAACCATGTAGCTGATGTAGTTTTCTCTGTTCTTACTGTTCAAATAAACACTTGTGTGTTGAAATCCAGCTTCTTCCCTCCTTGATCCCTGTAGTTATAGGGTAAATACAGCATTTGCAGGTTGTAAATTAAAGCGAAGCATTGTTCCCTCCTTGTTCCCTGTAGTTATAGGGTAAATACAGCATTTGCGGGTTGTAAATTAAAGCAAAGCATTGTTCCCTCCTTGTTCCCTGTAGTTATAGGGTAAATACAGCATTTGCGGGTTGTAAATTAAAGCGAAGCATTGTTCCCTCCTTGTTCCCTGTTGTTAAAGGGTAGATACAGCATTTGCGGGTTGTAAAATAAAGTGAAGCATTGTTCCTTCCTTGTTCCCTGTAGTTAAAGGGTAAACCTTTTTATTTCAATGGGTAAACCTTTTTTTTACTAAACACCCCATATAAAACCCAAGCACTGAATAAGGGTACTATTACTAATGTACTTGCGCAGGTGTTTGCAGGTTGCATTAGGTTGTTACCACCGTTGCATCATTCTTTCTATGTATACAATATTTAAAGAAAAGTACACCGTAAATGCAATATACTTATGTGGTCCTTTGCGTGTTGAACATCTTATTGCAACCCCCTTATTAAGCAAACATTATGGTTTGTTCCTTTGCACTTTATAGAAAAGTCCATTGTAAAATCAATTTACTTACGCGGTACTTTGCGTGTTGCATATCTGGTTGTAACCCCCTTATTACCCAAGCATTACAGTTTGTTCCCTTATACCTACACGTAAGTTCATTATACTTATACTATAAGTACAGAAAAGTACACCGTTATTTCACTGTACTTACAAGGTACTTTGCGGGTCGTAAAAGAAAGCGTTACCAACAGCCCTTACGAAGGTTGTAAATGGTTATCTGTCTATACTTATTCTCTTAGATATTACTGTGGCTTTTGATACTATTAGTCATTCACTGGTATTGGAACGACTGGCTTCTATAGGAATAGCTGATAATGCACTTCGCTGGCTCTTATAACAGAAATCAGTATTAGTGAGAAAAAGAATAGACGCTCTGATCCTGTTTCAGTCATTCATAGCGTTCCTCAAGGGTCAGTATTGGGCACACATTTATTTTTTATTTATATAATACCTCTAAGTCATATATTTCATTCTTATGGTATACGTTTTCATTTTTATGCAGATGATACACAAGTTTATATCTCCACAAAACCTACAACATCTCACCCCCTTCTGACTTTACTAAACGTTTACATGAGATTAATATATGGATGACTAATAATTTCTTTATACTAAGTTAAATGCCAGTAAAACTGAAGCCCTGGTTGGCTCTAAGCATATTTTATCCAAAGCTCAATCCTTTACCCTGTTTATTGAAAACTCCCTAGTCAATTTCTCAACCCACGTTAAAAGTCTTGGGGTTATACTAGATGGCATGCTCTTGTTTTGGTTCTCATATTAGTAATATCTCATTTTCTACCTTTTTTCATTTGTGTAACATTGCATGACTTCGCTCTTCACTATTTCAACCAAGTACTGAAGTGCTTGTTCATGCTTTGGTTACATCACGGATTGACTACTGTAACTCTCTTCTATCTGGGACCCTTATAAGCAACTTCATAGACTACAGTTAATTCAGAATACAGCGGCTAGGATAGTTACCTGCTCGCGTAAATCTGATTGTATAACTCCAATTCTCTTTCACCTACACTGGCTCCCTGTTCACTATTGTATACAATACAAAATCCTGCTCTTAACATACAAAGCTCTTCATAAATTGGCCCCTCACTATCTTTCTAATCTTTTCCATTTGTACACTCCTTTGTGCTAACTGAGAGATCTAATCTTCTGCTGAACTGTTGTCTGTTCCAAGTCATTTGGTGGCAGGGCTTTTAGTTGTACAGCACCAAAGTTATGGAACTCCCTACCTTTGCACATTCCCCAGGTGGACTATTTCCAATTTTAAATCTCAGATAAAAATCAATTATGTTGATTGTTACTTTTACTGCTTGTATTTATGATGTGCTTGTGATCTGCTGTAAGGTGTCCTTGAGTGTCTTGAAAGGTGCCTATAAATAAAAGGTATTATTATTATTATTTTTTATTATTATTATTATGATTATTATTATGATTATTATTATTAATAATATTATTATTATTATGATACCAACCCTTCAAGGACTTGAAGACTTGCCAACCATCCAAAGATGTCAAGGACAACAAATACTGAATGCACAGATACACACTGACATATATTATTTTTACATGTAAATATTATTTCTTTTGGAATGACACTGTATACTGTTTAACTGCAGGTTAACTATGTTTATATACTGACAGATCTACAATAATTATTCTGAAAACCCCTACAGAAATGAACTTGAATTGATTTTATAATGAATAACATAACGGAGCCACGGCGGCGTAGTGAGTAGCATGTTCGCCTCACAGCAAGAAGGTCGCTGGTTCGAGTCCCGGCTCGGTCAGTTGGCATTTCTGTGTGGAGTTTGCATGTTCTCTCCGTGGTTGCGTGGGTTTCCTCCGGGTGCTCCGGTTTCCCCCACAAGTCCAAAGACATGTGGTACAGGTGAATTGGATAGGCTAAATTGTCCGTAGTGTATGAGTGTGAATGTGTGTATATGGGTGTTTCCCAGAGATGGTTTGCGTAAAAAATATGCTGGAGAAGTTGGCGGTTGATTCCGCTCTGGCGACCCCGAATTAATAAAGGGACTAAGCCGACAAGAAAATTAATGAATGAATAAATTCAATGAATAACATAACACTGGGACTGAAGTGACTGGAGCCATCTCTTGAATACACTCAAGGGCTGAAGTTGGCAGTGAACTGTGCTCTGGGGTTGAAGTCTTCATTTCGTTGATCTTGAGAACTGCAGCCATCTCTGGAAAATAGTCAGGGGCTGAAGGTGGCACTGCACAGTGCTCAGGGGCTGCTCTCTCAGGAGCAGGAGTGAGCTTAGTAGTTGCTCTTTCAGGAGTAAGAGGGGACTCTGGGACATCTTTCTCTGCAGTGAGAATGCGCTCAGGGATTGCTCTACATGGAGCAGACTCAGAGTGTTCCCATTGAATGACAGGGACAAGGAGTAACACAATATTCTCAATTGATTTAACAAGACTGGAAAGCAACTCAGATAAGTCCTCTGCTGCAACATTACAGCTGCAGACTGCTTTGGGCTGACCTCATCAGCTGTGATGAAGAGAGAGAGGTACTCTGTACTTGCATCTGTGGCCATAATGGGCAAACTGAGAGCCTCAGGGATGGCCACCATGGCTATGACGTTGTGAGCTGACATGACTGGTCAGACAGACAGAGGTGGACAAAACGGGAAAATGGATAGCTGGAAGGGTTGACTTGACTTGGCTCTTCTGGGACAAAGGGACTTAACATGGGTCTTTCACTTTTGTTTAAGAAAACTTGATAAATCACACTTTGCCTCTGTAGTACCTGCAGCTGAGTCTGAATCTGGCTAAATCAGGTGAGTAGTAGGAAACACTGTCGACTCGGTGACAGGAACAGGTTCTGTAAGCTGGAAAACAGGAATGGAATTAATAGACTGGTGCAACAATAGACTTGACAGGTTAAGTATTTGCTTAAATGTAGCAGACACTGAGATCATAGGGTTTGACAATGGTGCAGCTGAACCAGCTGTTCTTTTCAAGCCAAAAGTCTTAGAGTTGGGAGATAGGGTAAACAGGTAGCAGCTTGCTTACCAAGGTTGCACAGGCATTCCCCACCACTGCTGATGAAGTGCTGCTAATTTCTCCAGTGCAATTTAGGGCAAAAGGGTGTTGTAGCTTATTATGTTGGGTTCAGGTGTGGTTGGTTTGTTATGGCAAGGCTCTGGAAGTAGGACCCAAATGCAGAATAAGATTAAGGGGGTTTTATTGAAAGAAAGAGGGGGGACAGGGGTTATGTATCAAACAGTCCAACAGGTGAAGGTGGGTAGTACAGAAGAACCAGTAAAAGATAGCAACTGGCTGGGAGACAGAACAGGGATGACCAGGGCAGGCTGAAGGTGGTGAAAGCCTTGGATGAGGTACAGCAGAGCACAGTCAATGGAGGGTAGTAGTCTCTGAACTGATATCAGTCCGGGTGAGTCATCAGCAGCCAGGGACTTACAGGACGGAGGGCTGAACAGGACCAGGGAACACTAATGTTGATGCAATTTTGCTTGGTTACTTTCCTAATGTCACAGAAGAAGACGGGAACCAGAGATGTAAGCATGACAACAGCTTATTGTACTGGATGGAAGAGTAAGCAGAAACTGAATGAAGATGCTCTGCGAGGTGGTTGGGTATGAACAGATGGATCAGAGGAAGCAGAGGAGATGCAGTGAAATCAGGCACACACAGAGACAGATTTGGAGATCGACAACAACCAGAGGGACCAGGAGAAATCACACTGGGAAGGAGAATTGCAGACACTGTAGATTAAAGGGTATGACAGAGGTAAGTAAATGTGAGAAAAGCTATAGACACTGACCTGAGAGAAGAGTGTAGTCCTTCTTAGTAGCAATAGGACCAGACACTGAGTGAGGGTTGGTGAGGGTATTTATGCTGCTGGCGTGATGAAGGGGAAAGCTGTGGTCAGACTAGAGTTTGAGCATGCGAAATTGTGTCATACAGCGCTGCAAAAAGGGGTGAGATTAAACAAGATGATTAGACATTAAATAAAACGACATCAGCATATGAATGGAAGTCTGTGGGGAGAAAAGGGCAGTGTGACCGGGGCTTTAAGATTTTCGCAATTTGCTATGATGCAAAGTTTAAGCTTGGTGAAATCTGACCAGCGAAATCGCAACATGTGACTTAAGCAACACTATGGTTTCTGTAACCCATTGCCCTAATAAGTTAATGTGTCTTAACTGGTTAACCATTTATGGTATTATTTCCCTTCAAAGTGGTAATGATTCACACTCATCAGGTAATTGCTTTCTTGTTGTTTTTATTTTTAAATTCTCTGGGTGACTATGACACAAACGTTTCGGCACAATGCCTTCCTCAGTGTGTAACACAATTCTCTCCCTCCACCCCTCTTATCTCACAATCAATCACATTTAGTCATTAGACAATCACTTCATATTTAGACACACACAATCTCTTATTAGTTTCATCATTTCATGATTAATATTCAACACTGCTCCACAATGAAACATATTATCTACATATTTACCAAAGGTACATCAATACAATGTGAATCCGACAACCCATAACATTAAAAAATACATTTAATGGTCATTCAATGATGAGACAATCTTACCTTTACTTAGATACACATAACAAACCACATAAGAGATATTTACCCTTACTTTCAAAAAACAATATTTCACAGAGAAATATATTTACATCAATACAGTGAATTTCTGACAGTACATAACATTTAAAAAATACCCTTAGAAAACCTTCAGAAAACATTATATTATAGGTAAATGACACCTAGTTTCATCGCTCACTTAATCATGTCAATACAGTGTAATTTCGACAATTCAAATACATTAAAGAAATCCATTTTCTTCTCATTATTTGTATCCCTACAACTTCAATATCCATGATTCCTAATATTAACACACTGTTAAATAAACACCGAAAGATCTAACTCCTCATTCATGCCTGTTGGTGTAAGTGATTTAAATTTATGGATCCAGAACGCTTCTCTTTGTAACAATCTTTTACTTAAATTACCTCCTCTATGTGATTCAAATACTTCTTCAATTCCTATGCATTCTAGTTGTTTAAAGTCATGTCCAGATTCTATAAAGTGTCTTGCTACTGCCGAAGTTATATCTTGTTGTCATATACTTGATTTGTGTTCGTTGATGCGCAACTTCAACTGGCGTGAGGACTTACCTATATATATTTTTTGTCAAGCAGAGAACTGCTGTGCACTGACAAATAAAAAAAAAAGATTAAAATAAAAGCTCTCGTCTCAATTTAATCACATTTTCAGATTTTACCACATTTTCACCCTATTTACTGGGTTATTTAATTTTTTTGTATTCTGTTTTTATCTTACCTGCTTTCTGGAACCGCTCTTCACCGCACTCGAACCCCGTCATGGTGGTCAACTCCTCTCGGCATATCAAGTCCACCGACGTACATGGCAAGCTAACAGGACAAACTGATTGTGGCGGAAAGTCGTCCACACAGAGGTAAACGGTCAGCTGGTAAGCACGAAAAGGAACGGCATCATACCGCCCGTAGCGTACTATCAACGTACCTCTGACTACATAAAGTGTGGTCTCCAGCAACGTACATAGGGCTATGTTTTCAGAATGAGCCTGCATTGTAGCTTTCACCCTTTGAGCAGAGAGTTGCCTCTATTGATTAGACCAAAATGTTGTCAAAAGATTCACTGTTAACAGTATTACTGTAGTTAACATGTTTTTATTTTAAGGTTCAAAAGATGTGTGCCATTGCATCGCTGAAGAAATTAAAGGGATGGTTCATAAATAGTTTAAAAAAATATCATCATTTACTAACCCCTAATTTGTTTCACATAATCATAAGTTTCGTTCTTCTGTTGAGCACAAAATAAGTGAAGTTTATTCATAAACAAATTTCGAGAGGATCACGTGCTTATGATTGTTCCCAGCTGTTACAGCTTCAGCTAATGACCGATTATCCAATCGTATGATTCCTAACTCTCTATAAATAACCAAGGTTTTCTTATCTCAACATCTTCGTCTTGAAGAACGCTCCGTTTCAGCCAGATACTGCTATCACCTCCACAACAACTACTTCAAAACCAGCAACTTCAACAACAGCATCATCTTCATCATCATCATCAAAAACCTTCCACTTCAAATTTCATCACACAACGCATCGACCGCGTCTTCAACCCAGCAAGACCACAGTCCAAAACTCGATCACCGTCCTCGATTTAAGCCATTACAACGATTTAAGCCATTACAACGAAGCCAAACCCTCACCGCTCTCCCAGCTGTTCACCCGCGGTAACAAAACGCACTCTATAAGGGGAAGTCTCGCAAAAACAACTACTCTCTGACGACGCCTAAACATTCAATACATCTTTGAAAGAGGAGACGTGCATGAATAGAACGCTGAACTCACCTGTTAAGCCTCCGCCTGTCCACAAATCCATGGCCATAGTTTAACTGCAAGCGTCCAGGCAATCCAATCCAAAACCTAGTCCACAACATATCAACACGCCGATAAACATCCACGAGATGCTACGTCATCATCCAAAACAGTCGCGGAAGCGCATTCAGTGTATGGAAGGCCGTTAGGGCCAAAACATCTGCAACTATGGAAGGCCGTTAGGGCCAAAACGTCTGCAACAAACGTGTTTATCTGTCAAGCGTCTAAAGACAAAGGAAACAAACTTTCCGCTTGACTGCTATGAGTGGGAGAAGCACGTTTCTGACAATGGAGTGATGTTTCATTATTGACTCTGTGTTAGAAATGGAGTAATGTTTCATCCATTAACTCCGTGTTAGACAATTTGCTTTTAAGCAAATTCTATATCACTAAGGTGTTTTTAAAACTTCATTCTGCCAACTGTTCATCTGCTCAGCCTTCAAGAGGTACTTCCAGGACAATTAGCCAATGTCCCCAGCTCTCCATTCATCTGCATACTACAGAGGAACAAAGGCCCACCTCTACAATCCTTGCACATCGTGACAACAAGCTGTTATACCATGCATTAACAAAGGCTCTTCCATTCACAGTTGCCAATGCCCCTATTAAGATGCCTCTCATGGATTCCAGCTA
The DNA here is from genome assembly GCA_903798035.1 of Danio albolineatus. Classification (NCBI taxonomy): domain Eukaryota; kingdom Metazoa; phylum Chordata; class Actinopteri; order Cypriniformes; family Danionidae; genus Danio; species Danio albolineatus. The sequence continues at coordinate 144,415 of CAIGQQ010029329.1, forward strand.
AATCAATCCATGTCTGTTCTACATGTACCATGTTTAATTTCATTTCTGTTTCTCTCTTTTTCAGAGACCCTGAGAGCTAGCTGCAGAAACTGACCCTCATCCAACCCTTTACACTCCACATACATTCTTAACACTTTCACGCTATACATAGGATACATTTCCACTCACTCAGCCCACACCCTTGATTTCAAATTCTCACTAGCCTTTTGATTGAGAGTTTCCGAACTGACACCATTTTTATCCACCCCACCATATCTGATCAAACTTTGCACGATAAAGAAATTCTTTCTTTATTAAGCAAGCAAACAGATCAAATGACAATGAACATTCTGTATATTTTGATCCCCCCCCACCCCAACAAACACACACGCACACATTCCAAACTACCACCTTTCTTCCTTTTAACTTTTCCCTACAAACTTGAACTGTTCCATACTTCTATTTACTGTCATTCACAACAGCTCTGACCATTTAGAGGATGCCTGTAGTTTCAGTTGCTACAGCAGCAACATCCTAAACGAGCTCATATACACTTACAATTCCAAATACCACTATCATCACGCTTCCCCGCACTAATACAGCAGTAAATGCTTCTGTGGGAGCGCACATTGCCTTCTGACCCACTACACCTCTGCAACTGCAGAGACGTTTCACTGAGCTGCTCTCAACCACTGCACCACTGCATCTTAGTGATGCTCTAGCTAAGCCCTTATTCGCTTTCATCTCTACATATCACTGCCGTCAGTATTTAACATTCCTGCGAGAGCACCCATAACGCTCCAATATTGACTACCATTGCACCTCAGCAACAGCAGAGATGTTATGCTGAGCCTTATTCTCCCCCCGTAACACTGCCGCAGCAGTGACGCTCTGCCTGAGCTCACACACATCTCCATTTAGCCATTCACTACCGATACACTCCACAGCAGCAAAAACACCTCCGCGGAAGCGTACTTGCCTTCCAACATTGACTGCCACCGCACCTCTGCAGCAGCAGAGAGGCTCCGCTGAGCTTCTTTTCCCCCCTGCCCCCCTGCCCCACTGCCGCAGCAGTGACGCCCCGCTGAGCTCCATTTCCCCTCTGCACCACTGCCAGCAGTGACGCTCTGCCGGAGCTCACACACACTTCCATTTAACATACTGACACACTCCCCATCACAGCCACAGTAGTTTAAACGCCTCCGCAGAAGCGTTTTTACCTGTTATTATTGTCCATCTCAAAGAAGCCCAGCTGATACTCTCCAGACGACTTTCATCTACCAAGAGTTCAAGGGCATGAGCACGACTCTGCCATTTCCTCCTGTTTCCCCTCCCCACTGCTTCCTAGCTAACTTCTTTCTTCTGCTCCTCCAAGCGCGAGCTATACTCTGCTCCCCTGACACTCCCACCCACCGCAGCTCTGGCTCCCACGGAGCCACCCAGAGCTTCGACTCCCGCAGGAGTCCGCCAAGCCCATTCCCCAGCCCAACCCTTTAGCTGCCACACCTAGCAAGAGCCTCACCGCCCCCCCCCCCCATTCCCCCTCTTGCCAAACCCCGCCCCCCCCCCATCGCTCTGCCCCCCGCAGGGGTCGCCCCGAGCTTCAACCCCCGCAGGAGTTTCACCCCCCCCCCCCCCAGCCACTAGACCCCCCCTCCTAATCTCTACTTCCTTCTGGCGTTAAGATCCTCCGCCCCTCTTTCTATCTCCCTTCCGGCACTTAATCGCCTCTTCCTTTACTTCCTTCCAGCGTTGAGTAACTCCGCTCTTCTATCCTCCTTTCCCCAACTACCTAATCCCTCCCCCCCCCCCCCCCCCCCCCCCCCCCCCCCCCCCCCC
>CAIGQQ010029329.1:146242-158851 GCA_903798035.1 Danio albolineatus
AGAATGCCTCTGGTTAAGTCCCTACTAAATCAGGTGGCATTTCTGTGTGGAGTTTCGCTTGTTCTCCCCGTGCTCGCGTGGGTTTTCCCCGGGCTCTCCGGTTTCCTCCCACGGTCCAAATAACAAGCACTAAGTTACTTGAAAGCACAATTGATATTACAGCCAAGCTCTTAACGAATACACCTCTCCTCAGTTCACCACTAGCTGGAAATAAGCCGAGGGGAAGTTCATCGAGATCTACCTGAGCTCAAACTCTCCTCTCGCCCTGCAAACGGGAGGGAGCCCAGGGCTCGAGGATCTTATGAGCTCAGGGCTCTCTCCCGGGACAGCATGCCAAACAAGCTTTATTATCAATCATCAGCTAAGTGTGAACTCTTGAATATATTTTGAAGAAAGCTAGAAACCTCCATATTAGTTTTTCCTACTATGGATACTATGGAAGTCAATGGCTAGAGCACAAGTGTCAAAGCCAGTACCTGGAGGGCAGCAGCTCTGCACAGTTTAGTTTCAACCCTAACTAAACACACCCGATCAAACTAATTGAGTCCTTTAGGCTTGCTTGAAACCTACAGATAAGTGTGTTTGATTAAGGTTGGAACTAAACTGTGAAGCAACTGGCTTTGACACCTGTAGGCTACAGGTTTTTAGCTTTCTGTCAAGGACCAGGTCTGATCCTTGTAAGTCTTTCCCCTCTGTGTCCTGCTCTTAGCTGTTAGCCCTTGTAATCAGTGCAAGCTCTGATCACTAGACACATGTTCTCACATTACTCATATTGGCTTCCTTATATCTCCCTTTCCATTCATACCCTCACTTGTCAGTTTATTTTTGCTTTGTGTTATACCCTAAGCCAGGGATGTCCAAACTTGGTTCTGGAGGGCTGGTGTCCAGCAAAGTTTAGTTCCAACCCTAATCAGACACACTAAGGTTAGCTAATCAAGCTCTTACAAGGCTTTCTAAAAACCTCCTTGCAAGGCAAGTTGGAGGTAAAATCTGCAGGATACCTGCCCTCCAGGATCAAGTTTGGACACCCTTGCCCTAAGCCTACCTGGCTCAAAACTTACCTGCATTTTCCAGTTTTACCCTGTCCAGTTGTGTTCTTCGTTGGGTGTGCAAATTGGCTGAACTTGTTAGAAGTGTGCTCTCATCTGTCACTGTGCTCAGACCATCAGTGACTGGAGGTCAGACATTCTCTAGTGGTGGGCTGACGGAATCCTCCAGCCATCTCCTCCCTCTCGGCCGAGCGGGTGACCTTTTGAGTTTCTTCTTTGAAGAACAACAGTGCGAACAACAGACTGCCTAGTTTGAGTGTCTTTGATTCAATAAATTATTTTAACCTGCTATTTTTTTTGTCCGACATTCAGTCAGTGAAACTTTCTTTAAAATATTTTGTTCAACAGAAGAAAGTATATAATGCCTTTTTTAATGCATGTTTGCTTCACACTTTAATGTTTCAGAACATTAAATAAATTTAAATATTATTCGAAGATAACACAAGTGAACACCATGCAGTTTTGAAATAGCAACGTGTGAAAAAGTGATTGCCCCTAGGCCTAATAACTGGTTGGGCAACCCTTGGAAGCAATAACCGCAATCAATTGTTATCATGGGTCAGGTTTGATCTGGGCTTCTCTGTCACAATCTGTTGTATGTTTCAGCTGTTGCCTCTTACAATCAGAGCTGGCACCATGCATTACTCACCTGTTGCTCTTTTGATCCGAGTCTCTCCTCTACATAGGCTTGCCCTTTCTTATGTCTCATTGCGAGATTATTGTGTGTATTAAATCCTATGCACACTATGCTGTTCTATTCTTCATTGATGTTTTGAGATTATTTAGTCTTGTCCAGTCCTGCATTATTGTTTCATACATAACTTTATTATTTACCTGTGAACTGCATAGTTACCTCACTGTTGAATCCAGCCTTCACCTCCATGCTCTCTCCTCAGCCTGCTCCTTCAACCCCACTCCTCATCAAGAGACCCGGGGGTGATATCTCTGTAGCCTTTCATCCAGTCTGCATTTCCCCATGGACGGCCGGCGAATGGCAGCTGCTTTTGTTCTCATTGAACTTAATAGAGACTCTGTTTGAACGTTATTCATTCTACATTTTCTGTCCAACCTTGACAATTGTATTTTACAACTTGCAATTATTCTGTTACAGTGCTGTGGAGGAATTTTGGCCAACTCGTCTTTGCAGAGTTGTAATTCAGCCACATTGGAGAGTTATTAAAAATGAATTGCCTTTTTAAGGCCATGCCACAGCATCTTGATTTGTATTCGGATCAGGACTTTGACTAGGCCACTCAAAAGTCTTTATTTTGTTATTCTTAAGCCATTCAAAAGTGAACTTGCTGGTGTGCGTAAGATCACTGTAGAAAGTTTGCTTCAGATTGAGGTCACCAACAGATGGCTGGACATTCTCGTTCAGGATATTTTGGTACACTGCATGGTTCCATTTATCACAGTAATTCTTCCAGGTTCTGAAGCAGCAAAACAACCTCAGACCATCTCACTACCACCACCACATTTTACTGTTGGTATGTCTTTTTTTTTCTGAAATATGGTGTTACTTTTACACCACACAAAATGGGACACATGCTTCCAAAAAGTTCAACTTTAATCTTGTCAATCCTGAGTATTTGCCCAAAAGACTTGGGGATAATTGTCACGAAGGAGGCGTAACCGATAGCCATGCAAAGGGAATGAGGCCTGTGGAAAGAAGGCCTGTGGAAAGAAGGCCTGTGGAAACGGTAACATCATTGCATTATCATTGCAAGTACATGTCAACTTAAACTAACCCTACCCCTAACCCAACAGTCTACTTATAATCTAATGAGAATTAGTTGCAATGTAACTTAAAGAGCCCCTATTATGGGTTTTTGACAATGAGCTTGCGTGTAGTGTGTAACACAGCTCTAAGTGAAGTGAAATTTCCAGCTGAAGCTTAAATCTGAAAGTGCACAGTGTTTAAAACTATTAATTCATCTATAAAAGAGTCGACTCATCGTTCTTCAAATGAATCATTGTTATAACGAGTCTTTAGCCGTTTCGGCTTGACGTCAATGCGAAACATAAGCCCCGCCCACTAGCTGCGCGCGCAAACCCCGGGAAAGTTGAAACCCCCTGGCCCCGCCCACAGACAGGAAGAGAAAGTGGAAGATGCACCCTCTATTCAACCTCTCCTTCTTCCTCCATTTCAATGTAAGTGTGATCAAAACTGTTGCCTCGCTGTTTTCTCTAGCTTGCAAATTGTGAATTTAATTTCAATTGACACGTGTTGCTTTGTTTACGGATTAAAATGCGTTTGTGAGCTCGTGTTCCTCTGCTGTTTGTTGTTGCTATGGCCACCATGGGCTGTTCCTACAAATGTGCGGCAGTCCTGTTTCATAATGGTTCAGCTTTTGCTGCTGTGTGCATTAATACTGAATGTCTGTCGCTGTTTTTAGTTATGGTTAACAATAGAGTAATATGCTGGAAGATTGGGGAGGTTGAGTTCGGCGGTGAGCTGTCTTAACTCCTGTGAAGCACGTTTTGGGCACTGCAATCGGACCCTATACCAATGTTGGCGACCCGGGGGTTTCACAAACTGTACCAAAATGCTGAGGACCGGGGGGTGGTTTTCCGGGAGAAATAACAAATCGGGAGGGTGCCGTTAGATGGGTCTGAAATACGGGCTACTCCTGGGAAAAACGGGAGTGTTGGCAGGTATGCTCATGCATTCACTTTGCAGTGATGGGCATTCTCTCACGCTGAGCGCTGTCGACCAATCGCAACAGACTGGGTCATCAACTCATCGGTCCAATCAGCACAGATTAGCATCGCGCTAAGGACTAGTTTGGGAACAAATGAATCGCTGAACGATTCATATGGGATTCACTGGGATAATGAGGTAAAAATAAATGCAGATTATAAGACAATGAATGTGTTTTTTGACCTTGCATGCATATCAGCCTGTTGATGAAGACCCCCAAAACCAAAATATGACCTTTTTTAATGTATAATATGGGCTCTTTAAATTCAACAATTGGACCGTCAAATTTTAGTGTGACCAGCTAAACATTCATATATATTTACAAAACAGATACAAATACAATTTTAAAGTTGATTTATTTCATTAAAATTTGTTTGTGTGCACATATGTGTACTATTTAAACCTCAGATGTTAACTAATATATGAGTTGTCTCTTTTTAAGTATAATAAGTTTAGCAAAGTAAAATGTTGATATACAGCGGATGCCTTTCCAGCTGCAACCCATCTCTGGGAAACATTCATATATTCTCAATCACACACATACACTATGGACAATTTAGCTTACCCAGTTCCATGGTAGACCATGGTAGTCCACAGACTATCAGGCTGATGAACACTTAACACACCTTACACAAACTCTTTTCATACCACTCACTGCACATCATCAACATGTAGCATGCACTGCACTTTAATCAATCCATACTTAAAACAATACTGCCTACAACTACATATTCACATATTCATCGTCTTATACGTACTGCTGTCAATATTGCGAATGTACATTGTTTTGTTTCCCTTTGGGAGTATGTTGTTGCATGTTGTATTTTTACACTGTGTGTATTTTGCACTGTCTGTATTTGTGCACTGTCGCTGTATTTGCACAGTCTGTATTTTGCACTGTCGCTGTATTTTCACTGTCGTTGTATTTGCACTGTCGTTGTATTTGCACTGTCGCTGTATTTGCACTGTCGTTGTATTTGCACTATCTGTATTTTGCACTGTCTGGAGCCAGCACCTAAGCTTTTCACTCGTTGGGGAAACCAGAGCACCCGGAGGAAACCTACGCAACCACGGGGAGAACATGCAAACTCCACACAGAAATGCCAACTGACCCAGCCAAGGCTCGAACCAGCGACCTTCTTGCTGTGAGGCGAATGTGCTTTGCTAAATTAATCACGCCTCCTCCAAACACGTTCACCGATTGCAATGCATTAAAACATTGTTATCCAGCCGCAGCCACACTTCATTATTGAAATGTATAGTTTGTCTTAAGTGATGTATACAAACTATATAGTATACTATGACTAGGAATGCAATCAGCCAGTGCAGTGACATTTTGTGTTGTAAGGCTGTTTTTTTTAACTACAGCGGTTCTGAACTGTAGTTCTGCCGAATGACTAAAAGTTATCAGTATGATGGTAAAAAACTGTACATTCTAGTCAAAACCATCCTTCTGCAATCTTATACCAAAAGCGGAAATAAGGGCAGTATTAATAGCTTTAAATGTGGGAGAGCGTTGCTATTATGTGATTATATTGTATTGCAATATGGAGCCATTAAATGTTGATGTTAAATCAAAAGTAATTGACAAATACTTGGAAATGAGATGATTTAATGTCAATAATTCTCAATGGTTACAACTGAATTAGTTACAAATAACTGTATGAAACAATAAAACATGAAATGATATAAACATATGTACCCAGCTTAAATGTAGATTAAAGTTACCTGAGAGAGAGAGAGAGAGAGAGAGAGAGAGAGGGAGAGAGAAGGGGGGAGGGAGAGAGATAGAGAGAGAGCAGGACACCAGAGAAGGCCCGAGCCGGAGAAGAAAGAGCCAGAGCTGAGTGTAACACCTTCCTTTGTACCTTTCTTGACCATGTGACCAAAGCCTAAACACTGAGACATTCAAACTGACCAATCGACACGTCACTACATCATCAAACCCCCACAGTCCACAAAGCAGTTGCTGATTTCATCAGGAATTTGTGTGAGCCCTCTTTGGGGAAAAACACATGTTCTGCCATATAAACAAATGCATATAATAATTTTCATCCCTACAGTGTCCACTTGTTTGTTTACTTGCGGGAGTGCAATGTTAATTCTGACCAATTGAAAAGCAGTTTAGGAAATACGTTAACATCTGGTTCGGACCAAAGCAATCAGCGTGGTGTGAAAAGGACCCAAAACGGCAGAAAAATGCTAAAATGTATAATTCATTGCCCTTGGTCCGAACCAAATGAACCGAACCCCAGATGTGAAAGCACCTTTAAATACACAGTACACTAGTTCTAACACTGCAGTCAAAAAAATGATGCACATGTCTTTTGCTTTATAATGTATTTAAAATTAATTAGCTGAATCATTAATGTTAATCATTCAAAATATTACTTGGACTTACAGGACAGCAGCTGGTTGTGAAAAGTAACCAGATACCATTCACTGGTCTTAACATTCATTATGTTCATCATCATTTCCGAAGTTGGAATTCATTGTGTTGTTGTGAAAAAAATAGTGTAAAAGTAAATCTCTAGATCCCTGCCTCAAAGGAACCAAAAATATTAATTTACTTTTCATTATGTTGCCTGATGACCTGTTATTACATCAAACATTCATAAGGCCTCAGTCTTATATTGTTTCAAGTTTATCATTGAACTAATCAGACCTGTCTATATCATCATCGTTTATATGTAATAAATGATCAAACTCTGAGATCTAATCAAAATGATCTTCAGTCTCTGATTATATCTGATGAGCTCCGTGACAGAATATACCTCTTTAACAGTATAACTCTTGATCTAGAAATGTGAGCTGCTCATTGATCTCCACGGGGTGGCCCCGAGGTTGTTCCTACAGTGTTTGGAAGTGCAGGGAGCCACTGGGTGCCAGCAAAAGCAGAGTAAGTAGCGTATAGAGCTGTGAGAATATTAAGTGGTGTCATAAATATGTCATTATCTGTTCTCTGATATCATTATGTCTGCTTGGCAGGAGCTGGAGTTCCTTGGCTGTGGATTTGAAAGCCATTATTCCACCCCTTGCTGCATTTTGAGTATGTCTTAAGTCTTTTTGAACTTTTTAAATTTTTTTATTTTGGTGATGGGATGGTAGTAGTTGGGTGGTTGGGCAAATTGCTTACATAATTTAAAAACTGTTACTTAAATGTCTTTTACTGGTATTTGTGGAAAATATACAGTGCATCCGGAAAGTATTCATATAGCACTTCACTTTTTCCACATTTTTTTAATGCTACAGCCTTATTCCAAAATGTATTAAATTCATTTATTTCATCAAAATTCTACACACAGTACCCCATAATGACAATGTAAAAAAAGATTTTTTGAAATTGTTGCAAATTTAATAAAAATAAAATAAAACTGCAGTTTTATTACACAGCACCTTATAACAATATACAATACAATACTTCTTACGCATATGTACACAGCACCTTATAACAAAATACAATGCAATACTTAGCATTTGTACACAGCACCTTATAACCTGTATATTTATAACAAATCTGTACATACATCATTCTTCATAATTTAATTCATACATGCAGCAACTTATTTTGCGACATATAGAGTTGCTTTAAAAAGGTGACTGTTGAGGGAATATTATTGTAAATAATGGTATATAATCATATACATGAATATGAATCTACATGAATCACGGGCGTTTGCGCTTTAGAACAGCCATAATATTATGAGCGCAAACGCCTGTGATCAACTGTTACCATTTTTAAAGAGCCCATATGTTGGGTTGAGAACGGTTAAATTTCACTTTTTGAAGTCCCAAACAATAGGATGATATGTATGCAAGGTTAAAAAACACTTTTGATGTCTTATAATATCTATTTATTTTTATCTCATTTTCCCACTGACTCCCATATGAATCGTCTGAGCGAGTCTTTTTCCCCAAGCACCTCCTTTCCGTGACGCTACCACGTCACGTCACCATGTCACGTCCGTGTCAGCAGCCCAATGCCAGAACATATTGAAAAACATCACTGCAGTTGTACAACAGCGTATTGCGATATTCTTCATCATAACAACAAACATTCAGTAATAATTAACACTTCATGGACTATTGTAAGCCAACAAATAGTTACATTCAGCAGTAAGCTAAATGGCTACCGCTACATGCTGCACGGAGCAAACACAATACAGACAACTACATCCATATTTACCTTGTTACAGTGAACAAGACTGGAAGAACACGCTGGTCCAAATAAGTGAAGTTTCACAAACTAATTTCGAGAGGAACACGTGATACTATTGACCGCAGCTGGTCTCTCATTTACAATCACCAGCCTGCCAATCAGATTAAACCAATCCCACTATAAGTATCCCAGCATACATCACTCCCTTATCTTCGTTTTCCGTAGAAAGCTCCCGACAGGACTGCTCCAGTTCCTTCACGAGTTTAAAAAAACTCTTTCTACAAACTTTTTCAACAAAATAACAACAGCAACAGGAATTCATCTGCAGCCATCTTCAACAACAGATAACATTAACAAAACTCCGCTCACCACTGAAGCCGGCTAGACACCAAGGCTCCTTTAAGAGGCCTATCCGCTCAACCACGACAAGAACCCAACACAGCATACAATCGCCATCTCCAGTCACTCCAAATCGCCACCTACCTTCTCCAGCTTCTTCCTACGCCTCCGCAAGATCATCATCCCTCACTTCAAACAAGATGACAGTATCAGAAATCTGCCAGCCTCTCATAAAAGCGGAATCATCACTATTTCCAGCTTAAGTTTCACCTTCTCCACCAATCAGATTCCCACGTTTGGTTACGTGTACGGAGCCGCTGAAGCTACAGCAAACACCCCTTGAAGGCGCTCAAGCGCAAAACCGTCAATGCGAGCGCAGATGCCCAGAGGCGATATGATCATGGAGCTGCTTATTGCACTGGTGAACAATAATCATTCCTTCATCGCTAGAGCTGCTACTTGAACAATCCATGCTTTGCCGATCACAACAAGCGTGTAAATTTCCTCTTCTTCTTCTGTGTAACAAGCGGGTGTCAGAAGCTTGGCGCCACCGCGTGCGCCATCTAACGTCAAGGAGTGATTTTGCATTCTCTCCTGCTCGACGCCAGAGAAAATTACTTGAGCTTGAATGCAGAAAAACGTCTCAAAAAACGCCGACGATAGACGCGAACGAAGGGCGTCCCGGCGTGTACGAGCCTTTACGGTCAAAAACGCTGCTTTCTACTAAACACCCTCTCTCTCCATGCAGAGAAGCCTCAGATGTATAATGCTGTACTGACACCTTGTGGCCAATCGCCAATATACAATTCATGGCTCCTACAGTTAATAAAGCTATTTTTACTGAACTTGACATACTGCATCTACCTCAACATTGTCAACGGACATCTCTCCCCCACTAAATGGACACCGTGGAACCAACAGTCATACTGGACGATGGATACTGACCTTCATAACCCAATCTTCTCAGGATGCTGTGCAGTCTGCTGTTAAAACCTGATCACGTCAACCTCCTGCCCCCTCGTAATCCCCTCCCACGAAAAGAACTTCAATTCCCAAAATCCACCTGCAACATCCCAGTCCATCTACCTCTCCTATCCCACTCTACTTCCTCCTTTTTCTCAACCCTCCCTCCTCCCTGTCTTGCAATAACCCTAACACTGCAAGATGCTTTTGCCACCCCTGCATATATCTGCACCCACTTACAATTACTGCAAAAACTCACACAGGATTTATTTGTCAATATCTCTATACTGAAATTTGGTCACACTATGATGCTAACTTTTCTGAATTTCTCATTTCAGGTTTGTCTAACGGATCCCACTCCAGTGTCTTCACTCTCCCGTTCTACAACCGCGCCTGCCCCAACTTACAATCTGACATCGCTGAACCAGAAGCGGTTGAGCAATTAACCAAGAAAGAGATTGATAACAACCTCCGGCCCAATCGAATTCTTAGGCATTAATCTAGATTCAAAAAAAATTCCAAGCATCCCTACCTAAGGAAAAATCGACCGGATAATTTCCTTATCTTCCATATTTTTGGAAAAACAAGCATGTCTTAAACGCGAACTTTTGTCAATACTAGGACATCTGAATTCGCTATGCGCATCATTCCCCAGGGACGCCCCTTCATCTCTCACCTCCTTCAACTCGCAGCATCGGCGCACGGATTGGACGAGACCATCATTTTATCCGATCCATGCCGTAACGAATTCAGCCTCTGGGTTTCCTTCCTCGAGTGCTGGAACGGCTGCTCATTCTTTTATAGTGATTTAATCTCATCCCCCGTAGATATAAATCTTTACACATACGCCGCCCCCTCCGTAGGTTCGGAGGATATTACCAAGGCCGCTGGTTTGCTTCAGACTGGCCTCCCCAAATGCAAGAAAATCCATCTCAGCAGCATTATTTGAATTACACCCCCTAGTAGCGGCTGCTATATTATGGGGAGACGAATGGTCCACCTCCAGCATCCTCGTTCACTGCGACAACGAAGCCGTCGTGCACTGTATTAATAAAGAAAGCTCGCATTCTCCCGATTTAATGCTGCTACTCCGCCGCCTATTTGGACATCAGCCAAAAAAAAAAAAAAACAATTTATTGTGACTGCTGTATATGTTCCTGGTTTCCACAACCAAATTGCTGACTCTCTCGCTTTCATTTTCAGAAATTCAGACAATTGGTGCCAGAAGCGGAGCTGCACCCGACACCCATCCCTCAATATTCAGAGATGATATTCCCATAGACCACCCCATGCACAACTGCACCAAACATCTATATCCCTTATCCTCCAGGCAGTTTCCCCCAGAACCCTGCAATCATATCTCACCGCATGGAAAGCATTTAAACATTTTCATTCCCTGTACAACGCTACATTCCCCAATTTTTCCCTACTTACAATCACTTCATTCATCACATATCTTCATTCACTCAAACACATCCAAGCCAACCCTATCAAGAGCTACCTAAGCGGAATTCAGTTTTTTCACAAGCTTATATACGGCTCCATTTCAGACTCCAGCCAATTCACAAACCAGCCTTCTTATTAAAGGCATCCAAAAAGTAAACCCCTCCCTCCCCAGGCTACCCATCACTCACAATATACTTTCCAAATGCATTTCCACACTAAGGAAAGGTTACCTATCCCCCCACACAGACCACACCTTAGATGCAATGCTTACTCTTGCCTTTTTCGGATTTCCCAGATGCTCCGAATTCACAACTACATCTTCATTTGATCCAAACATCCACCCCACCATTTCCGATCTGACTTTGATTGATGAGGAAACCATATCTTTCCTCATCAAACAAAGTAAAACAGATCAATACAGAAAAGGACACTTTATATACATATTTAACATCCCCTCCCCTACAAGCCCATTCCAAACACTCCTAGCCTACATTCACTACAGGAAACACTAAGTTCCAGCCCCCTCTCCCCCCTCTTCATTGACAATACTAATCACCCAGTAACACGTTTTTGGTTCCAAAAACACCTCAAAGCAGTCCTCCGACATTCAGGCTTCCCATCAGAATCATACTCTAGTCATTCATTTAGAATCGGTGCAGCAACCACAGCAGCTCACAAAGGGCTTTCACAACAGCACATACAAACCCTGGGAAGGTGGTCTTCCGACGCCTTCAAAGCATACATCCGCCTTAGCCACAGCCACCTCAAGGAAGCCCAAAAGGCACTCACCAGCAGACACCCTAATTCCAACACCCAAGGCCGGGTTGCTATACAGCCACACCAACCTCCCAAGGGCAAGGGCACGACCCAGCCACCCACACCAGCTTACCGAGGGCGGGAGGACAACCACCATACAGACTTCTCAAGGGCGCGGGCACGACCCAGCCATTTAACCCTCTTACTTCTTTCCACTCAGCTTTCTCCCCGAATCATACCTACTCCAGCAGGAGTACATCCCCCTCCTCTTTCCCCGACTACAGTCATCTCTCAGCCCCTCCCCCCGGCCCTAGCTTTTTCCTATTATATACCATTATAAATAATGTTATATAATACAGCTCTATTTCTTTTCTAATTATTCAAACCTATATCTATATGCACCCTCGTATATAAATATAGATTTGTATATAGTGCTGCCACCTTCACGCTCTCGTTCCCGCAGGAACAGTCCCAGAGCACCGACTTTGCCCCTCACCCTCCAGTAAGAGTCTTCACCGCCCCCTTTTACCTCCTGACTCTTCTGGAGTTGGCCGATATAGCTCTACCACCCGAGTTGTGTCTCGAGCACGAGTCACGTCACCTCCCCTGGCCCTAGCTTATAAATTTTATTTATCTATGCCTTTCTATCTCCTATATATTTTTCCGGATTTCATTCACTTTATATATATATATATGGGCGCCACGGTGGCGCGTGAGTAGCACGTTCGCCTCACAGCAAGAAGGTTGCTGGTTCGATCCCCGGTTGGGCCAGGTCCCGGTTGGGCCAGTTGGAGTCTGTGTGGAGTTTGCATGTTCTCCCCGTGGTTGCGTGGGTTTCCTCCGGGTGCTCCGGTTTCCCCCACAGTCCAAAGACGTGGTACAGGTGAATTGGGTAAGCTAAATTGTCCATAGTGTATGTGTGCGAATGAGAATGTATGGATGTGTTTCCCAGAGATGGGTTGTGGCTGGAAGGGCATCCGCTGCGTAAAACAAATGCCGGATAAGTTGGCGGTTCATTCCGCTGTGGCGACCCCGGATTAATAAAGGGACTAAGCCGAAAAGAAAATGAATGAATGAATGATATATATATGCACCCACGCCTATAAGTATATATTTATATATAGTGCTGCCACTCCCAAGGTCCCGAGCAAACCCGACCCCTGCAGGGGTCATTGCCCAACTGCCATTCACCCCCC
>CAIGQQ010029329.1:170342-196307 GCA_903798035.1 Danio albolineatus
GGGTCGGGTCGGGGAGATCCCTTATTTTCACATCCCAATGTTGACAGGTATGGTTTGCTTAAATCAGCGTTGAGGAGGCAATGCGGACGAATCGGTCTTCAAGACGAAGATGACCAGAGAGGGAAGCTCTGGTAATTTATAGTGTGTAAGGATTTGTCTGATTGGTGCAATATGCGGAGCTGATGTGGTACCAGCTGTGTTCAATCATAAGCACGTGAACCTCTCAAAATTAGTTTATAAATAAACCCCACTTATGATAGATTTATGGTTAGTTAACAAGTTATGGTGTCTTGGTCATGGCAAATTGTCATGAACATTAAAATATTGGTTTGACCGTTTTTCAGACACCTCACCCCAGAAACTAACCCCCCAGTCTCCCAGCATATTGCTCTATTCTTAATCATAAGTAAAAACAGTGACACACATGCAGTATTAATGCACACAGCTGCAAAAGCTGAACCATTATGAAACATGACCGCCACACGTGTGTAGGAGAGCTGATGTAGCCATAGCAACGACAAACAGCAGAGGAACATGAGTTCACAAATGCATTTTAATCCATAAACAAAGCGACACGCCTCGTGTTTACAACGTGCTTTTAGACGCGATATGAGAATACAAGTTAACCAGATACACTACAAGCGGTTACAAGTTACAAAACAATTAAATACATAATTTACAAGCTAGAGAAAACAATGAGGCAACCGTTTTAATCACACTTACTCACACTTGTTGAATATAGGGTGCAGGCCAGATTCACTGTCAGGCCACCGGGAAATGCTCCCTATGGACAGTCCGCCCCTGCATACATCAATAGTCTTTTCTGATCCTTCCTTTAACAAACGGTCGACGAATCCTCCGGTGTCAGCGTGGAGATTTCAGAAGCACTCCTCAGAGGAAACACAGCACAAGGCTGGGCTATAATGCTGAGGTATTTTTGCAAAAATAAACCTCAACCACTGAATCTTCACAGTTTCATCTCTGGTTCACACTTCCAATAATATCCAGCTGAGCACGTCTGCTACAGTGCTTTTCTCTGTGTTGCCAGATGTAGCTGACTGATTCCAGCCCAAACCCTATCCAAAAGGTTTTTACCTGCACAATCAAATTTAAAACTGCTGCTGTTGTTTGTGGGCAGGGTTGGGGGTTTTGAATTTTCCCGGGTTTGCACGCACACAAATGGACGGGGCTTATGTTTCGTATTCGTGTCATGCTAAAACGGCTAAAGACTCATAATCGCGGCAATTCGTTTGACGAACAATGAGTCGACTCTTTTATAGATCAATCAATAGTTTTAAACACTGTGCACTTTCAGATTTAAGCCTTAGCTGGACATTTCACTTCACTTAGAGCTGTGTTACACACTGCATGCAAGCTCATTTTCAAAAACCCATCATAGGTGTAAGGCTGGTCTTTTTAACTACAGCAGTTCTGAACTGTAGTTCTGCCGAATGACTAGTTTTACCATCAGTATGATGGTAAAAAACTGTACATTTTAGTCAAACCATCCTTCTGCAATCTTATACCAAAAACGGAAATAAGGGCAGCATTAATAGCTTTAAATGTGGGAGAGCGTCGCTATTATGTGATTATATTGTATTGCAATATGGAGCCATTAAATGTTGATGTTAAATCAAAAGTAATTGACAAATACTTGAAAATGAGATGATTTAATGACAATAATTCTCTACCGTTACCACTGAATTAATTACAAATAACTGTATGAAATAATAAAACATGAAATGATATAAACATATGATAATAATTGTACCCAGCTTAAATGTAAATTAAAGTTACCTGAGAGAGAGAGAAAGGGAGAGAGAGAGGGGGAGGGAGCAAGATAGAGAGCCAGAGCAGGAGACCAGAGAAGGCCAGCGCCGAAGAAGAAAGAGCCGGAGAAGAGGCCAGAGCTAGGTTTATCACCTCTTTTGTACCTTTCTTGACCATGTGACCAAAGCCTAAATACTGAGACATTCAAACTGACCAACCAACATGTGACTACATCATCAAACCCCCACAGTCCACAAAGCAGCTTTGGTGGAAAAGACATGTTCTGCCATATAAACAAATGCATATAATAATTTTCATCCTTACATAGGGGCTCTTTAATATTTGTTGATACAGACATTCAACAGACATTTAACTGAATAAGAAACTTTGCAAGTACATGTCAACTTACAGTAACCCTACCCCTAACCCCAACCCTAACCTAACAATCTACTTATAATCTAATGAGAATTAGTTGCAATGTAACTTAAATTCAACAATCGGACTATCAAAATAAAGTGTGACCGTATTTATTCATCTTTCTTAATGTTACTTAATGAAAACACAGTTGCACATTAATTTTAACTCACAGTGCATTAACTAATGCTCACTTGACTGACTTTGTTTCTGATTAGATAAAAATAACTTACTTCACATATCCTGAGAAATACTATATAGCCTAATACGAAGAATCCTATAAATAGTGGGTCCATATGAGCAGTATTTTCTTTTAATAACATCTACCTGTCAGGACTAATTTGCTCTTGCCTTCATTCTGTTGACTGATGTTTTCCTGCACTGCACCTGGCTCCTGCACATTTCTTCAACCTGTCACCTTTCTGTCACTCAAATGTGAAACTCACAGAAACCAAAATAATGCAGCCAAGAGTCAGATGGACTTGGTCTACTTGCTAAGCACTGACTGTTCTTCTCAATATGTCAGAAAGAGCTTGTTAAGTCACTCTATGTCTGCCTCTCAGTTGAGTCCCTGCCTGAAAGAGTGTACCCTTAATGGTTACTTCTGCATTGTGAACCGAATAGTCACATTTGATCTTAACATAGGTGGGCTGGATTAGAGATCACCTGGATAAGACCAGAATTCACAAATACATAGCCTTCTTTTCAAAAGCATGAGCTGTTTCCCATGGGAATATGGACTTTTCTCAGATTGTTCCAGGGATGTACCTACACAGGTATGAACATATTTCAGAAACAGCAATAGGATATTTATTCAAATGAATGTATTACTTGTTAATGATTTATGTTAACTGGTCATTAATTTATGCAGTTTTCAGTTGTAAATCATATATTCATTTTAGCAGACACTTCTGTTTTTTTGTTGTTGTTATTTATTTAAATATGAACAAAATGTGTTTTTATTATTAAAAGAAAACTATATAGCCCTGTGTGGAAAAAGTGGTTGTCACCCCGCTTAAAACATAACTTAAATCTTGTTTATCACACCTTTGTTCAATTTGTCTAGCACCACCAAGTCATGATTACTGCCACATCTGTACACAATCAAGAAATCATTTAAATGGGACCTGTCTGACAAAGTGAAGTAGACCAAAATATCCTCAAAAGTTAGACATGTCGAGATCCAAATAAATCAAACAAACAAACAAGAAAGAATATAATTATGATCGACCAGACTGGAAAATGTTATAAAAACATTTCTAAAACTACTGCTGCTAACCACAGTGAGAGCCATTATCTGTAAATGTCAGAAACATGGAACAGTGGAGAACCTTCCCAGGAGTCGCTTACCTACCAAAACTACCCCAAAAGTGCAGCAACAACTTATTCAAGAGCTCACAAAAGACCCCACAACAACATCCATAGAACTGCAGGCCTCACTTTGCCTCAGTTAAGTTAAGTGTTCATGAAACCACCATAAGAAAGACACTGGACAAAATGGTTTGCATGGCAGAGTTCCAAGACGAAAACCATGATGAATGTTGTGTCCCCCATTATGTGTGTGGTGTAAAATTAACACCACATATCAGAAAAAGAAACAAACAAAAAACATACCAACAGTAAAATGTGGTGGTGGTAGTGTGATGGCCTGGAAGGCAGGGAAGACATTCCGCAACCCAGGGGCGCCGCTAGCAATTTTGGGCCCCATGAAAAAATATGAGGATGGGCCCTCTACTACCAACCTAGCTATCCAAACTCTTTGTCTGCAATGTAGTTATACTGATGTATGCATTTTATTATTGATTTTATCCACTACTTATCAGTATTTAGTAAGAGAACGGCCATGACTGTAGCTAGCAGATGATTTATTGTTCAAATGTAAATGTAGTACAAAAAAAAACAACAGTAATCAAATATTCACTGACAATTTTACATTTCTAAACACACAAAACACCAATGTGTCACTATTTAAATAACTGTACTGCAATAGTGTCTCATACAATGTGAAATACACTTTGATTGAGGATTTTGCAAGCAGGAAGGCCAGGCATTTGGCACTTGGAATTTAAGTTACTGTCAGGTTAATCAACAGACCGTTTCAAATGTATTTATGTTGTGTTTATTTGGTTTGCAGTGTGCTGGATTTTGCACTCTGTTAACAAAAATTGGTTAATTTTTTTTTTTTTTTTTTGCCGGCGAGAAGGCCAGGGTTTTGCCATTTAAGTAATGGTCAGTATAAACAATAGAACATTTCTTATTTATGGGTCTCATTGTAATATAATTTTGTGTCTAATTGATTTAGTGTATAGTGTGTCATTTGGGATGCAACTAATGAAATAAATTACCAAAATACCAAATAATAGCCTACCTGGCATGAGTGTAAACGCATTCACCATCGGGAGGTGCTATAATCACTCTCACAGGAGAATACTGCTCTCACAATCCAAAATAAATAAAGTTATCCAACATGTGCGTGTGATAGCTCCGCCCATTCTGTTACGTGCACAAAGCTGTGGTCATTGAGTGTGTGAAGTGTCCATCATTACACACTTCTGTTTACCAGCTGAATGAGTGCATCATCCGGGTAAATAAAGTGCATTATTGTTAGAGTTTTCAGTGTGAACGCACTACTTACACTATTTATACTTTAAAAAAATGGCGTAGAATAGTGCATATGTATGCGATGTAAACTCGAGGTCATCACTGCTTTGACAGTTTACCTGACGAACTCTCTTCCCGCTACTGATGGACTGAACCATACAGCGAAAGAGGGGGGGGGGTGCAGTTTGATAGTGACAGTTGTGACAGACATGAGGGGCAGATATAAGCTGTATTTATATTTTTTATTTCTAATAAATTGTTTTACTTGTAATTTAGAGATACATTCATAATTTATATTACATTATAGTACTGTTATTAATTATAAAGCAGATCTCTGTGGGCCACTAGAGTTCATGGGCCCTTAGAATCGTCCTAACTTTCCCCCCCTTAGCGGCGCCCCTGCTGCAACCTCCAGCTGAAGTGAGCTTTGGCTCTGCAGCAGGACAATGATCAAAAAGCGTTCCAGCAATTCCACTTCTGAATAGCTGAAGAAAAACAAAATGAAGACTCTCTTTGGAGTGGCCTAGTTAAAGTCCTGACCTGAATCCGATTGAGATGCTTAGGCATGACCTTAAAAGAGAGTTTCATGCTCAAACTCTCTAATGTGGCTGAATTACAAGTGCTTTAATAGACTTATTGAACGTTATCTAAAATGCTTGATTGTAGTTGTTGCTGCAAAGGGTGCCCCGACCAGTTATTAAATTTAGGGGGCAAGCACTTTTTTACACAGGGCTATGTAGTTTTGTATTAGTTTTCCCTTCATAATAAAATGGTCTCCTCAAATTCTTCCCAGGCCAGAGCCTGTTGGTACCCATCAGCTACCTTTGAAGTCCTACAGGTCATCCCAAGCCTGGTAGGACTCCTTCTCCAGCTTGACAGCATCTCTTATTTCCAGTGTCCACCACCGGGTTTGTGGATTGCTGCCACGACAGCATGCTGGCCTTGCATAAACAGCTCCTCACGGCTACGTCAACAATGAAGTTGGAGAACTTGGACCACTTGATTTCGATGTCTCCAGTCTCCCTCAGGATCTGATCAAAGATCTTCTGGAGCTGAGAGTTTAAAATCACTGTGACACGTGGTTCAGCCACACGTTCACAAAGGACCTTCACAATGCGTTTGTGCCTTTCAGGTCTGTCTGATCTCCTCCTCTGCTCATGGATCCATCTCACGACCAGGTTGTGATCAGTTGATAGCTCTGCCTCTCTCTTTACCTGAGAGTCCAAGACATACGGTCGGGGATTAGATGATACAACAACAAAATCCATCATCAGTCTCTGGCCTAGGGTGTCCAGGTGCCTGATGGACACTTTTATGCTTGAACATGTGTCAATTATGGACAAACTGTAACAGGCACAGAAGTCCAACAACAGAATACCACTCGGATTCAGATCAGGGAGGCTGTTCCTCCCAATCATACCTCACTAGGTATCATCTGTCAGTACCCATATGGGCATTGAATTCTCCCAGTAGAACATTGGAGTCTACAGTCAGAGCACTTTCCAGTACCCTGCCCAAAGACTCCAAGAAGGCCGGGTACTCTACACTGATGTTTAGCCCGTAGGCAAAAACTACAGCGAGAGACCTATTCCTATAAGCTATATGGAGCTATAAGCAAGCCCACACCAGCCAGCTGCCTATCACCATGGGTAACTACAGTGTAGAATAAAGTCCAGCTCTTCTCAAGAAGTTCAGTTGCAGAGCCCAAACTGCATGTAAGTGAGCTAGAATATGTCTAGTTGGTACCATTTAACCTCCTGGACAATCTCAGGCTCCTTCTCTTTAATTGAGGTGACATACCATGTCCCCAAGAGTCAGTTTCTGAAAATGACGAATGGGTCATCCTGGTCCTGACCTTCGATAGGCCTGTAGGAGGATGGTCCTAGTGATTAATTCGTAAATGAACAAAACCAGGAAATAAAAGTTACTGTGACAGACATCCACCACACAATTGCAGTTTTTCTGGAACACGATGTCATTAAATGGGGATAATGCAAAAAAAAAGGCTCACTTCACTATTATGTGCCAAGTTAAAAAATAATTAAATGACTTCTGTCTCCCGCTATCCTGGTCCATTCACGCAGTTTCATCTTCTCAAGATCTCTTTTGATAAGGCTCATTATCAGATTTACTCATGGTTTTCATTCATTTTCTTGTCGGCTCAGTCCCTTTATTAATCTGGGGTCGCCACAGCAGAATGAACCGCCAACTTATCCAGCATATTTTTTATGCAGCGGATGCCCTTCCAGCTGCAACCCATCTCTGGGAAACATCCATACACACTCATTCACACTCATACACTACAGGCAATTTAGCCTACCCAATTCACCTGTACCACATGTCTTTGGACTTGTGGGGGAAACCGGAGCACCTGGAGGAAACCCACGCAACCACGGAGAGAACATGCAAACTCCACACAGAAATGCCAACTGACCCAGCCGAGGCTCGAACCAGCGACCTTCTTGCTGTGAGGTGAATGTGCTACTCACTACGCCACCGTGGCGCCCCTCGTGGTTTTAAAATATGAAAATATGCTTGACTGGCTCTTTGCCAATTTGAAAATACAAATATTATTGAAGTTTGCCACTATGCCATTGTAAACAAAAAGCTAATTGACTGAAAATATCGTTAAGGGCCAATAGTTAAACGTGACTTTTGCTTTAACTTGCTCATGGTGACTACTGCCATGTGTGTGTGTATGCTGTTTTTATGAAGTGTGATTATTGAAAATAAATGTAATACATTTTTACCATTAGAAGCTGGTTCCCCTTCGGGAGGGGAACTTCAATGCTATGTGGAAAAATTCCACTATGGGGGTTTTGTTCAGAAAGCCAATCATCTGAAAGAGTATGAAATGCCAGTGAGTTGGTAGCTTGCGCAGCTGATGTTCATTGCAATCAATTTGGCAATAAAAGCACAGTGAAAGCAAAGCTGGGCGTCCTTTTCGATTCAGAGACATTCTGTGAGAATGGATGAGGGTTCCTCGAGCTGGTTTCCAGACAAGTGACGAACGAGAGCAGTCTCCCGGTCCAGTGTGTGTTCAACGCGGCGGCAGGCAGTCGAGCTGGGTTTCTCCCTTGCCTGGCGTTCTTTGGTCCGGTCCTCCAGAGCGGTTTGTATTGTTGCAGTTTCATGCTTGGGGGTCCAGCATGTGAATGCGGTGCTCGCGGGCAGTTCATGTCGTCATTGCGATGGCATGACTGTTGCGCAATTAAGATCGTGGTTTGCTCTTGCAAAAGGGCAAGCTACCCCAGCTGTCCCCTGAACTGCAGTGGGCACTCGGGCAGGTCTGAGGACTAAAGTGGGGGTAAATCCTTCGCCCTCGGGCCCGCGGACCTCCCACTCCTCCAAGCGCTCCATCCAAGCTTCGAGCGGAGGAAGCAATCCGTCTAAACAGATGGTAGCCCTTTTGCTCGATGACACCGGGGACCAGACGTCCACTGCTGCACCGGAGGGTGGGCTTTCATTGTCCGACGAGGATCCTAGCCCGCTTCCCCCCTCCGGGGTGGTCAGTGCGGCGAAGGATCCCAAAGCGCACATGTTAGCCGTGCTTTCCCGGGCTGCTTCGGCCGTGGGTTTGGAGATGGTTTATCCCCCAACTCCGCGGCCGGACCGACTAGATGGGTGCTACGTGGCGGATAAGAAGGCCAGACCTTCGAGGCCTCCCGTCCCCTTCTTCCCAGAGGTGCACAGTAGGATCACGCAGTCTTGGAGGGCACCTCTGCCCTCACCACCCTTGACGGCGGAGCAGCCAGGGGGTATGAGGTGATCCCTCAAGTTGAGCGTGCCGTTGCGGTCAATCTTTGTCCGCGTGGTGCCTCTGCGTGTGCGGAGTCCGCTGCGTGTGCGCTGGGAAGGACGATGTCCCCATTAGTGGTCCAGGAGCGCCACCTCTGGCTAAACCGACAAGGTTCACTTTCTTGACTCCCCCATATCCCAGGCTGGCCTGTTCGGAATTCACCCATAAGTTCAAGGCAATGAGTGAGCAGTCAGACGCGATGGGCAGAGTCATCTACCGGTGGAATCCTACCATCCACATCTGCTGCTCCTTGCCTAGGGCGCCTGCGAGTGCTGCCCCGCCCCCAGCTGCGCCTCCGGTAAAGCGGGCGCGTGGAGCACCTCGTAAGCACTCCCACTCCGCACTGCCCCGCTGCAGGTACGTCAACGATTGTTGCGATGAGGCCATTAGCAGGGGCGCTTGCTGCCTAGTTAGCGTGAACCAGCCCCTCGCGGTGGCTCATACGCACAATTAAACCTGGTTATGTGATTCAGTTCGTGAAACGGCCTCCCAAGTTCACAGGGGTGTATTTTACCAGGGTCAGCCCCCTGTCTTGTGAGAGGAGAGGAGATTGCTGTCCTCCTGGCGAAGGATGATAAAGCCTGTCCCTCCAGCCGAGATGGAGTGCGGGTTTTACAGCCCGTACTTCATTGTGCCCAAAAAGAGCGGTGGGTCACGGCCAAACCTAGATCTGCGCGTTTTGAACCGATGTCTTCAGAAACTCCCGTTCAAGATCATCCTCTGGTGCGTTCGTCCTCAGGACAGGATTGCTCGCGGAGGCACACAGCGGGTGACTGTCACTGCGCTGTGTCGCCGCACCCTCAGCCCTTGGAACGACCCCTCGTTTCTACAGGCCGGTGTGCCTCTGGGACAGGCGTCCAGGCATGTTGTTGTCTCAACAGATGCCTCCTGTACGGGCTGGGGGGCCGTGTGTTGCGGGCATGCAGCAACGGGCCTGTGGGTAGGTATCCAGCTGCATTGGCACATCAATCGCCTAGAGCTGCTGGCAGTGTTTCTCGCTCTCCGCCGTTTATCTCCAGTGCTGGAGCGACAACACGTGCTGGTCAGGATGGACAGCATGGCGACGGTAGCGTATATCAACCGTATGGGGGGTATCCGCTCTCGCCGCATGTCTCAGCTCGCCCGCCGTCTGCTCCTCTGGAGTCATCCGCGGCTGAAATTGCTGCCCACCATTCACATTCCAGGCGAGCTCAACCGTGCAGCCAATGCACTCTCACGGCAGCCTCTACGTCCAGGAGAATGGAGACTCCACCCCGATACGGTCCAGCTGATATGGCACGGATGCACTGGCCCACAGCTGGCCTCGGGGCATGCGCAAGTATGTGTTTCCCCCAGTGAGCCTGCTCTCGCAGTTACTATGCAAGGTCAGTGAGGACGAGGAGCAGGTCTTCCCCCATGTGCCCAAGTTCCTACCACATCGTTTAAGAATCAGTTAGTTAGCCTGTAAGCGCTGCCCACGGAGGAGGCAGACCCAGCCCTTTATTTGCTGTGTCCAGTTCGCGCTTTGCGAATTTACGTGGAACGCACTCAGAGCTTTAGATCATCTAAGCAGCCCCTAGTCTGTTATGGTGGTCGGCAAAAGGGAAGTGCCGTATCGAAACAGAAGTTGGCCCACTGGATAGTGGATGCCATCTCCCTCGCTTACCAAAGCCAGGGCGAGCCGTGTCCCCCAGGGGTGCAAGCGCACTCCACTCGGAGCATTGCTTCCTCTTGGGCACGTGCACGCCGCGCCTCTTTAACAGACATCTGTAGAGCTGCGGGCTGGGCGACACCTAACACATTTGCAAGATTCCACAATCTGCGAGTGGAGCCGGTTTCTTCAAGGGTATTAGGTAACCTTTGGTGATTGGGGAAACACTCGGTGAGGTGTTGTAACACGCTTGCTGCGCTATTCTCCTTAACACGGAGGTACGTGCGCCTTTTTACTCTGTCAGTAAAGTTCCGCACTTAGGTGAGCCCTGCAGAGATTCCTCCGAGGCCCCCAACATCCGTCTCAGCGGAGGAGTCAGATGCTGGCTCGTTAGATTAGATTAGATTAGATTCAACTTTATGCGGTTTTCGTCCGGGCCGTGGTACACTGGACCAGCTCTATACCCTCACCAGGGTGCTCGAGGGTTCGTGGGAGTATGCCCAACCAGTCCACATGTGTTTTGTGGACTTGGAGAAGGCATTCGACCGTGTCCCTCGTGGCATTCTGTGGAGGGTGCTCTGGGAGTATGGGGTCAGAGGCGCTCTGTTAAGGGCCGTCTCGTCCCTGTATGAACAAAGTAGGAGTCTGGTTCGCATTGCCGGCAATAAGTCAGACTTGTTTCCAGTGCATGTTGGACTCCGGCAGGGCTGCCCCTTGTCACCAATTCTGTTCATAAATTTTATGGACAGAATTTCAAGGCGAAGCCTTGGGCTGGAGGGGGTCCGGTTCGGGGACCACAGGATTTCATCTCTGTTATTCGCAGACAATGTTGTTCTGTTGGCTTCATCGAACATGGACCTTCAGCATGCACTGGGGCGGTTTGCTGCCGAGTGTGACGCGGCCGGGATGAGAATCAGCACCTCCAAGTCCGAGGCCATGGTGCTCCACCAGAAAAAGGTGGCCTGCCATCTCCAGGTTGGAGGAAAGTCCTTACCCCAGGTGGAGGAGTTCAAGTATCTTGGGGTTTTGTTCACGAGTGAGGGAAGGATGGAACGTGAGATTGACAGGCGGATTGGCGCAGCGGCAGCAGTAATGCGGTCGATGTACCGGTCCGTTGTGGTAAAGAGGGAGCTGAGCCGAAAGGCAAAGCTTTCGATTTACCAGTCAATCTACGTTCCTACTCTCACCTATGGTCATGAGCTCTGGGTCATGACCGAAAGAACAAGATCTCGGATACAAGCGGCCGAAATGAGTTTCCTTCGCAGGGTGGCAGGGCGCACCCTTAGGGATAGGGTGAGGAGCTCTGTCACCCGAGAGGAGCTCGGAGTAGAGCCGCTGCTCCTCCACATCGAGAGAAGTCAGCTGAGGTGGCTCGGGCATCTGTTTCGGATGCCTCCTGGACGCCTACCTAGGGAGGTGTTCCAGGCATGTCCCACCGGGAGGAGGCCTCAGGGAAGACCCAGGACACGCTGGAGGAACTATGTCTCTCGGCTGGCCTGGGAACACCTCGGGATCCCCCCGGAGGAGCTGGAGGAAGTGTCTGGGGAGAGGGAAGTCTGGGGTTCTCTCCTAAGACTGCTGCCCCCGCGACCCGGCCCCGGAAAAGCGGAAGAAAATGAATGAATGAATGAATAGATTCAACTTTATTGTCATTACACATGTACAAGTACAAAGCAACGAAATGCAGTTTAGGTCTAACCAGAAGTGCAATAGCAGCAAGTGCAGAATACAGGTATAAATTATAAGGTGCAGTTATAGAAAAACTATGGTGATATTTACAGATGGATGTACTATGAACATTATGTACAGGTTGACTTAGTTATGAGCCCAGATTTACAATAAATGATTGTACGTACAGGTTGATATTAATAATAAGTGTGCAGATAGATAAACAATTACAAATGTATATGTACAGTAAGTATGTACAGTTCACATAAATAAATCAGTGCAATGTAGGTTGCTTATTAATAATCAAAAGTGTGCAGATAGATAAACAATTTCAGATGTCTATGTACAGTGGGTGTGTACAGTTCAGATAAATGAATCAGTGCAATGAATATGTGCAATTTTTTAAATGTGCAAATGTTCAGTAGTGCAGTGACTGTGAGCAGTATAAGTTATGAGGAGAATGGGGGGTGTGTGTGGGGGTCAGAAGAGTCAGTGTGGGGCAGAGGTCAAAAGGGAGACAGCTCATGGGAAAAAGCTGTTCCTCAGTCTGCTGGTTTTTGTCCGAGGAAGCCTGAAGCGCCTGTCGGAAGGCAGGAGAGAGAACAGTCTGTGAGCAGGGTGAGAGGGGTTGCGTTACTACATACTTACGTTGTAGGTATGCCCACTGGTCAGCCCGCGTTCTGGGTATAGGTGCCTGCTATGTGCGATCCCCGCTGGCGATCACATATGCATATTTAGCCACGATGCTGTCCCCCTTCACAGGTAGGACCCGTGTCTTCCCTCACCGCTAGCCATCTTATATTCATATGTGTACTCCCCCTTTTCAGGGCTAGTCCTTATGTTCTCTTGCCACCAGTCTTCCCACTTGGGCAGCAGGTGGCCTTCGCAGCGTCCTCCCTATTGGGACTGCACGCTTCCCAACGTACTGTTGTATCAATTCCTAGAAATTACTAGATGTCTTGCGACTCCCGAAAAATATATCTAACTCCATAAATCTTCTGTTGAAGTGGGATAAGTAAGGGCCAGGGAACACGTTGGAAGACCACGCCTCCGGTGATGCAGGTGCGCTCACGCTCTACTCGGCCTGGCTAACCTCTCATCGGGGGTGAGGTAAGGTCCGTTTATTGTGGTGTTTTCCATACAATTTCCCCATAGTGGAATTTTTTCACATAGCATTGAAGTTCCCCTCCCGAAGGGGAACGCTCTGGTTACTAAAGTAACCCTCGTTCCCTGAGGGGGGGGGAAAGGGAAATGCTATGTTCCATCGCCACAATGAATGCCCCTTAGCTGCTGGGGCGAAAGTCTCTTCAGCTAAAAAAGGATGCTCAACTTTGCTATCGCTGTGCTTTTATTGCCAAATTGATTGCAACGAGCATCAGCTGCGCAAGCTGAAGCTGCCAACTCATTGGCATTTCATTGGCCCGTTTACATACTCTTTCAGAAGATTGGCTTTCTTAACGAAATCCCCATAGTGGAATTTTTACACATAGTATTTTCGTTCCCCCCCTCGGGGAACGAGGGTTACTTTAGTAACCGGAGCGTTTTATTCACAGACTGTTGCTACACAACTGTGTTTAATCCGCTTATAAAACATATTTTTTATTATTATAGGTTCCTTTTAAGGAACCCCCATATAGCCAAAATGGCATGATCCTTGTTTTATAATATCCCTGTGAACATTCAACTAAGGAAATTTTCAGGTAAACGAGGCTCATACTTTCAAAGCTATTTGACTATTCAGGGTCACCCAACTTACGAGTAAACTGAATTGCTCTCCTAATTAAAATACATTCCTCTGCTTGACTAGAGAGGAAGACAGAGAGAGGGAGATAATTTCTTATTTTATTGTTAATCTTACAAGCTCGTGTGAGTGGATATTAAAACTGACTCATGAGTTGCGGCCATTTGGAGTCAGAGAGATGCATCAGCAAAACTTGGCCAACTCTTAATCTCCATGAGGACATAAAACAGGATCAGGGCTGGATCAGCGTTGATCGGCGGCTTAATCGCCGTATTTTGAGAGATATTGAATGTGTGTGTGTGAGAGAGAGAGTGTGCACAGTTTTCTATTGTGTAAGTGGGTCAAACACTCCGAATTGTCAACTCAACCCCATATACACTATGACTTGATACCAGTGGTGTAAAGTAACTAATAACAAATACTCAAACTACTGTAATTGAGTAGTTTTTCTCAAGAATTGTAATTTACTGAGTAGTTTTATAAATGTGGACTTTTACTTCCCCTTGAGTACATGTTTAGTGCAGTATCGGTACTTTTACTCCACTACTTTCCTTCAACCTGCAGTTCAACCTACTTTATTTCTTTCTTTTCTATGGTCAAGACATGGGCGCTTTATAAATGCAGCAAACCTTTCGGAAACATTAAAAATGTTCAAGAAGATGTCCAAAATCCGTACACACGATCCAGAGACGGAAATCACCAAACAGCCTTAAACAATCACTAAATGGAACACATGAAGAATGGAAGGAAGGGCCAAATAAAAGGAAGGACCAAGCAAGGAATGGAAGGAAGGATCGAAGAACCAAATGAATGAAGGAAGTGTAAGGCTGTTTTTTTTAACTACAGCGGTTCTGAACTGTAGTTCTGCCGAATGACTAAAAGTTCAGTATGATGGTAAAAAAACTGTACATTCTAGTCAAAACCATCCTTCTGCAATCTTATACCAAAAACGGAAATAAGGGCAGTATTAATAGCTTTAAATGTGGGAGAGCGTTGCTATTATGTGATTACATTGTATTGCAATATGGAGCCATTAAATGTTGATGTTAAATCAAAAGTAATTGACAAATACTTGAAAATGAGATGATTTAATGACAATAATTCTCTACGGTTACCACTGAATTAGTTACAAATAACTGTATGAAACAATAAAACATGGAATGATATAAACATATGATAATAATTGTACCCAGCTTAAATGTAGATTAAAGTTACCTGAGAGAGAGAGGGAGAGAGAGAGGGGGAGGGAGAGAGATAGAGAGAGCAAAAGCAGGAGAAGCCAGAAGGGCCGGAGAAGAAAGAGACAGAGCTGAGTGTAACCACTCTTTTTGTACTTTCCTTGACCATGTGACCAGAGCCTAAATACTGAGACATTCAAACTGACCAATCAACATGTGACTACATCATCAAACCCCCACAGTCCACAAAGCAGTTCCTGATTTCATCAGGAATTTGTGTGAGCCCTCTTTGGTAAAAAACACATGTTCTGCCATATAAACAAATACATATAATAATTTTCATCCCTACAATTCCTCCCCTGACACCGTTGTGACACATAAAGAGGCAAAAGGTGACATTGATGATAAAAATACACTTTCTGCTGTTTACTGTTGTCATCTTCCGACTTGTTGCAGGCATAATGTTGGTCAATCTTTGTTGTTCCTCAGTCCTCTATGAGAGGTAGTATTGGCAGTGTTCATATGCAAATTGTCCTCCATACCCCCACAACATAGGTGCTGATGAATGCAGGGAATCCCTGCTCTTCCTTTGAAGTCCATCCAGAGGCGTGAACCTTCTTTGCATGGATTCTGTATTTCGAGACAGCAAATGGCACAACAAGCAGAAAAAGCAAACACATGGCATTTGTAACTGATTAAAGGATTGATGCGGTCAGTTTGAGTTAATCACAAGCAAAATGTTCTTAAATAAAATATGGTCAAGATGAAGGCAAACTAAGATGAAACAAGCTCTTTACACAATATCTGGAAACATCAAAATTAATCGCTTAACAACAAATCAACAATAGCTGGTTGAGTGTATCAGCAAAATATTCAGTGTAACCAAATGCAGTGAAATAAATCAATCAATGTTCAAAGACAATCAAACTTGCATTCAAATGGATTAAATACAAAGTGAACACAAATAACACCTGTTGTAGAGAAATCAATAATGTTACAAAAGCAACAATATTTCAGCATTTTGGATTTAGAATCCCAACTAACATTTTGATTTAACAAGTTGAAACAAGAAATAAGTAATTGGTAAATGATCAAATGAAACCAAAATAACAAAACAAGATGAAAAATACATAGTTTTGATAAAGTCTGATTGAAAAGACCTTAGCAACATATATATTCTATATGAAGCAGTGTCAGACACATCCATTTATTAGTCCGATGACAGAGCTAACAATATGGGTGAAGGTAAATGCATGTAAGCCTTTTAGCACATGTGAAAATAAATATTTTTACTTCTGAAAACGTATTTTGATTCGCCTGCATCTCCGAATTTAATCTGACTCCAATTTATTATAATTTAGATATTCATTCATCCAATTCAAGCCGATTACCT
The DNA here is from genome assembly GCA_903798035.1 of Danio albolineatus. NCBI lineage: Eukaryota > Metazoa > Chordata > Actinopteri > Cypriniformes > Danionidae > Danio > Danio albolineatus. The sequence goes on from CAIGQQ010029329.1 coordinate 186,537, forward strand.
TATGATTTGGTCTAATTTAGATTGATTAACCCAATAAATCCTTATTTTCAGTTAATGGTTCATTGTTTACCCGAAGTCGCCTGGAGTCAGATTCTGGCCAGATACATCTGCTCACGGATACATCCTCGCCGGTTCTGGTTCTTAGATAGAGGATATAACTGTAAACTAATTTCCTTTAAGTAATAATAGGCCGCCCCATGCTTGCTCATACATCAAGAAAGTTTGATTTAGCCACTAGATTATAACATACTAAGTCAGTAGATTCAGTCAGAAATCAGCAGGTCTCAATTGTTGTGCCAAAATGCTTCATCCAATTTAGCCTGACTGTATGACGAATCCCCGTCGTAGGTCTGCGGAAACTCCAGCCTAAGACAATCTACTAGATTCAAATGATTTCAGCAGATATTATAGTTAAACAAGAGTTTTAAATTTATTTGTCAGGCAAAGATTTTTCATTCCAATTGACATAATTATACAAGATAAGCCAATTCAAATTGTATAACATCAATTCCTCCAAGATAAATTAAGAGTGAATACCTGACTATGTAAAAATACATTGTAGAATCTGAGTTCTGATTCAGAGCTTCAGACACTCATACACTACAACGGGGTCTTCCGGTTACTGAAATCCCACTGATCCATACCACAACTTTAGCTTAAATACTCGCTCTCAGAACAAACAGCCATACATTCAAGACAATAGAAGTGTCACAGAGACTCTTGCCTGGTGACTTTGAGGTGTTAATCATCTCTGGAGGGGGGAGCATCTGGCAGAGATTTCATCAAAGTCAAAAAACGAATAAACTAATACAAGTGAAATATCACAGTGACTTTAAGACCACTTTACCACTCACACAGAGACGTTTAAAATGATACCAAACATGACAAGCTAACGTTTGTAAGTTTAGCAAATACACCACATATATCATTTCACCATAGAAACCTGAATTCTGGTCATCCCTGAGTGACCTTTCAATACCCCTGGTCGTATAACTAGGGAGGGCCAAAAGGCCTGAGGGCAAAGGGTGAGACAACAGCTTTCTCGTGATTCTTGAAGAAGATTAGAGAGTTTATGGTTTTACTGCCTGACCATTCCCGTGGTCTTCTCTCGTGGAATTTCATAACAATTCTCAGGGTATTATTATTATGGAGAGATATAACCATCCTTACAGAAGGATTCAAAGAAGGACTGAACAAACTAAGGAAGGAAGGAACAAAAAAACGAATGAAGGAACAAAGGACCTAATGAAGGATCAAAAATATGGAAGAAAGAATGAGCGAACAAACGAAGGAAGAAAAGGAAGGACCAAACAAATGAAGGAAGAATTCAAGGAAGGACTGAACAAACTAGGAAAGAGGGAATGAACAAATGAATGAATGAAGGAAGAAGAGAACAAACAAATAATTGAAGGAATTTTGGAAGGAACGAACGAAAATAGGAAGATCCCTAAATACACCACATGTTGTTTGTGCAGTGATGTGTGAATGTAACATTCTGTTACCGCATCAACTTTTCTACAGTGTAATACTCATTACTCTTGAGTACTTCTAAAAGGGCTACTTTTTACTCATACTTTGAGTAATATTTACTACAGATACTTCTACTCTAATTGCACTACATTTTTTGCAAAGTCTTACAATTGTTGTTTTGCTCACTGGAAGTGCTTGAACATCTTTATTGGAGTTTTCTGCTGCTTGAAATCCAAAGTCCTGCTACATGACAAAAATAGAGAATTAGAATTCTATTGTAAACAAGTAGAAAACACAATTTACTCTGATGCCCACATATACATATGATAATGTAGCTTAGCTAACAGTGGCCATTCAGATGAATGGAAAACATATGATAATGGCAAACATTACTGAAAGATTATCACTACCAGAGAGACATTCACACTTATAAACTAATTTCTTTGTTTCATTTTCGCAAAACAGCCGCGCTATGCCGTTAGCTTGAACTGGAGCAGCTGTGCAACAGGGGGCAGGTGCGTCGCATGATGATTGACAGGTTATTTGGCCAATAACAGCAAAAAGTGGGCAGTAAGACAGCCATTGACAAATAAAGAAATAATCATACAGCCATTGGCTAAATTCTCCGTCAGTCAAACTAAGTAGGAAGTAACTGTGAGTGATCGACAGCATATGAGAGACAGCATGCAGATCGTCTAAACACTTGACAGCTTTATTTAGATTTTAGTAACTATAACTTTGACTTTTTATTTAGTTTGTGGTCTTATTTTATCTGTAACACTGTAAGCTATGACTTTGCCTTGCTTTTTTACTACAAAGACGCAGTTTTCACGTGTAAGTACCATGGTAAACAACAGGTCTCCGGTAGAAACGGTGAAATAAACAAACGAATAATCATCCATAATCCATACTATTGTGTCCATGGACTAAATGTGTTTGATAGTATGTTTTCTGTGGACTCTTACCTTTTGAAATAAACGCTGATCAACTGCAGTGAATGCGTGTGTGTGTTGATTTACTATGATATTCACTCCATATCTATTAGACATTTTCTGTAAAACTTACACAAATTTAGCAAATACATCCTTTACAAGCCTCCCATTGAAAAGCAACTAGCTGCAATGGGTGCTTGAGGGTTGTAGCTTTAGAATGATGTATAGATTGTCCAGATTTTGTCTGTTCTTTGTAGTGTAATCTATTTATAAAAACTGACATGTGGGAAAAATAGCGCGTCAGTGCGACCACGTCGGGGCGCTGGCTAAAGGGTTAAACGAAAGAGTTGAATAAATTATTTGTTTAGTGTCCGAATCTTTTGCCTGCTCGTATTGGTGTTGATACAAGACATCACCAAATATATTGTGTAAAACACAATATTGGTAAAACATCCCTTCAAACTTGCGGAGTGCTGGGGATCATGGGATTGATCATGACACAAAGATTACGATCACTGAGAGATGGATATTTGGCTGTGGGAAATAAATGTGTCACGGTTCACAGATCTGTATGTTCCTTTCTGTGTGTCTGTGTGCGTATGCTTGTGGGTGTGTCTACCTGGTAGTGTGAGTGTGTTTGTTTGGGTATAGTGGCCTGGCTTACCTCATCAGCTGGGCGATCACGTGGAGGGAATCGCTCAGCTGGCTCGTTAACATCAGCAGCTGTGGCTTGTCATCTCGGCTACTTATACCCAGTGTCTTTGTCATTCCTTTGTCGGTTCGTTGTTTCCAACGTGTCTTTGTGTATCCAGGCTCCGTTTGTGTACATGCTGGTGGTGAGTCGATGTAACCTGCATTCCTTGGATGTTATCTCAGTGGCTGTTGTCTGCTTCCTGTACTGCCTTCCTGTGTTCATCTATGAGTATTCGTCTGTGACTGTTACTGCCTGCTCTGTTATCTGAAGTCTCCAGCAGTTGTTAACTGCATCGCCCTTGAGAAGTACTACTGGCTAATTGCATCATCTCCTGAGAAGTATCACTGGCTTTATCCATCATCTCATTCACGAACTCTGAATTATTGAGCCTGTTGGATTGCATTCTACATTAAATTCCTTTTACTTTTACTCTCGCATTTGGGTCTTCTCTTGTGAATCATAACAGAACGAACCGACCATCATGGACCCAGCGAGAGTCTCGGAGATCCACGAGTTTTTAAGCCACAGTTCTGCATGACTGGACCAATAAGACAAGAATCTGACGATTACTAGCCAAGCCATCCAAGCTCTGGTCACTCAAGTGTCGGATCTCACTACCCAGGTTCAGAGACTGGGAGCTGGTCTGAGTTCCGGTATGTCTTCAGAAGCTCCACCCACCACGGCACCAGCTAAACCCGAGAGTGAGAGATTCCGCTCTACTGAACCACGACTTCCACATTCCAGCATGTTATTCCGGTGAGCCCCTGTCTTGTCGATCATTTTTAGCCAAATGCTCACTTTACATTACGTTACAACTATCGTCATTTCCCACTGAAGAGAGCAAGGTGGCCTTTGTAATCAACTTACTATCCGGCAGAGCGGCTTTATGGGGTACTGCTGTCTGAGAGAAGAAACTGCCTTGCTGCGCATCCTTCCAATCGTTTTCTGATGAATTAAAGACTGTTTTTGATCGAGCAGCTTCCGGCAGAGAGGCTGCGCGGAGACTCACCGAACTTCGACAAGGCAATTCGAGTGTTGCAGATTTTTCCATTGACTTTCGTACCCTTGCCGCTGAATGCAAATGGAATGATGAAGCTCAGTGGGATATGTTTTATCACGGACTATCAGAGCACGTAAAGAATGAAATCTACGCGATGGACCTGCCCAAGACGCTAAATGGCCTCATTGATCTAGCAACCAGAGTGGACGCCCTATTACGTCACAGAACACCCAATGCACACACACAGCATGGACAGCTTCGCACCAGAGACATGGCCACACCCGACTCTCTCTCCTCTTCTCGTCTTGAAACCAACTCATCTGTTCCGGAGCCTGAACCCATGCAAATGGGCAGATTTAGACTTTCCGTGGAGGAGAGGCGTCGACGTCGATCAGAAGGATTATGCATTTATTGTGGAGGAGCGGGACATTTTGTGGCGTCCTGTCAACTCAGAAATAAAAGTCCACCCAGGGGTAAGAGTTTATTGGCAGGAGAAATCAGACTAAACGAGTCTTCGTTCACCACTACCACCCTTCCAGTAAAACTGTGTTTTGATTCTGTCACTCATGATTGTGAAGCTCTTCTCGATTCAGGAGCTGAAGGAAATTTCATTAACTCAAAACTTGCTTACAGATTGAAGCTTCCTGTGACTCCTCTCTTGTCACCCATTGCTGTACACGCTCTTAGTGGACTCTCGCTTCCTTCTATTACTCATTCCACTGGTCCTTTAAAGCTTATAACCTCTGGTAATCATGTTGAAAAAATTTCATTTTTTCTAACAGAAACTGTCGCCACTCCGGTGATACTTGGAGATCCCTGGCTGGTGTTACACAAGCCTCATGTCAATTGGGGTCATAATTCTGTGTTTTCCTGGAGCGAGAGCTGTCGTGAGTCCTGTCTTTTGTCTGCTTGTTCTGCTGTGTCTCGTTCTGTGTTGCAGGAGGAACATATGGATCTGTCTAACGTGCCTCGTGAGTACCATGACCTGAAGAGAGTGTTCAGTAAGTCCCGGGCTGCTTCTCTACCTCCTCACCGTCCCTATGACTGTGCCATAGATTTATTGCCAGGTACGTCTCCGCCTAAGGGCAAAATATACTCGCTTTCTGTTCCTGAAAGGGAGGCCGTGGAGAAATATATTTCTGATTCTCTAGCAGCCAAGATCATCCGCCCCTCCTCTTCACCGGCGGGAGCGGGATTTTTTTTTTTGTGAAAAAGAAGGATGGTTCCCTTTGCCCATGCATCGACTATCGAGGGGCTGAATAACATCACGGTTAAGAATACTTATCCTTTGCCGTTGATGTCTTCAGCCTTCGAGCGTCTGCAGGGGGCGACCTGTTTCACAAAATTAGATCTCTGCAATGCATATCATTTGGTTCGCATGAGAGCGGGGGATGAATGGAAAACTGCATTTAACACCCCCAGAGGGCATTTTGAGTACTGCGTTCTTCCCTTCGGCCTGTCCAACGCTCCCGCAGTTTTCCAAGCACTCGTCAATGATGTGCTGAGAGATATGATAGATCAGTTAATTTATGTCTACCTGGATGACATACTGATATTTTCCCATTCTCTCCAGGAACATGTTCAGCACGTCAGACGAGTGCTTCAGAGGTTGTTATAGAATGGGCTTTATGTCAAGGCGGAGAAATGCATTTTTCATGCACAGTCTGTTCCTTTTGTAGGGCATATTGTGTCAGTCGAGGGGATGCGCATGGATCCAGAGAAGGTTCAGGCTGTTGTAGATTGGCCAATCCCAGATTCCCGCAAGGCCCTGCAGAGGTTTCTGGGATTCGCCAATTTCTATAGGCGATTTATTCGCAATTTCAGCCAGCTCGCCGCACCTCTGACCGCTTTGACCTCCTCCAAAACACCGTTCAGGTGGTCCAGCGCAGCTGAAGCTGCGTTTTCCAAACTGAAAGGCTGCTTTGTTTCAGCTCCCATCCTTATAGCCCCTGATCCCTCCCAGCAGTTTGTGGTGGAGGTCGACGCGTCAGAGGTGGGGGTCGGAGCGATCCAGTCCCAGCGCTCCGCCTTGGATGGCAAGATCCACCCTTGCGCGTATTTTTCTCACCGTTTGTCCACTGCGGAAATAAATTACGACATTGGTAATCGGGAGTTGTTAGCGGTCAAGCTCGCTTTGGAGGAGTGGCGTCATTGGTTAGAAGGGTCGGGGGTCCCTTTTATAGTCTGGACCGATCACAAGAGTCTTGAGTACATCAGATCCGTCAAAAGATTAAACTCTAGGCAGGCTCGATGGGCACTATTTTTCGGACGGTTCGATTTTACCATTTCTTATCGACCGGGCTCTAAGAATACCAAGCCCGATGCGTTATCCCGTCTTTTTGATTTTTCGGAATGTACATCGCCACTCGAACCTGTTTTGCCACAGAAAGTTTTTGTTTCCAGCATTACATGGGAGATCGAGTCGAAGGTTCGCACAGCCTTGGATGGGGTATCGCCCTCGATCGGATGCCCACCGGGTCGGTTATTCGTGCCAGAGGTGCTTCGGTCCGACGTCATTCGGTGGGGACACTCCTCCAAAGTAGCCTGTCATCCAGGGGTGAGTCGCACATTATCAGTTATTAAGCAGAGATTCTGGTGGCCAGCTATGGCTCGTAATGTGCGTGATTTTGTTTTGGCTTGTTCTGTTTGTGCAGTTGCTAAGACTTCCAATCGCCCCCAGGCAGGGCTCCTTCAACCGCTGTCAGTGCCTTCGAGACCCTGGTCCCATATATTGCTAGATTTCGTCACGGGCCTTCCATCCTCGAACGGCAACACGGTGGTTTTAACCGTGGTGGACCGGTTCTTGAAGGCTGCTCATTTCATCCCTCTACCCAAATTACCTTCAGCTAGAGAGACAGCGGTTGCTGTCATCAATCACGTCTTTCGCATTCATGGCCTCCCGATGGACGTGGTTTCTGACAGGGGACCCCAGTTTGTTTCCAAATTGTGGAAGGAATTTTGTCGATTATTGGGGGCCACTGTTAGCCTTTCGTCTGGTTTCCACCCCCAGAGTAACGGCCAAACTGAGAGGGCAAATCAGGATCTTGAACGCACATTGCGATGTTTGGTCTCTCAGAATCCCGCCTCCTGGAGCATACAACTCCCATGGGTTGAGTACGCGCATAACTCGTTACCAGTGTCTGCTACGGGCCTCTCCCCATTTCAGTGTAGTTTAGGTTACCAACCACCACTTTTTTCCAGTCTGGAATCTGAAGTCGCGGTCCCCTCCGCTCACGCCTTTGTCCAGAGGTGCCAACGCACATGGAGCAGGGCCAGACAGACCCTCCTCCAGGTGGGTGCGCACCAAGGCTAAAGCCGATCGCCACCGGTCGAAGCCTCCCGTTTACGTTGTCGGTCAAAAAGTGTGGCTTTCTTCCAAAGATATTCCGCTCCGCTCTGTTTGTAATAAACTGGCTCCCAAATTCATTGGCCCGTTCATTGTCACCAAACTCATTAGTCTGGCGGCAATCCGCCTTAAATTACCTCCAGCGTACAGGAGAATTCATCCCGTGTTTCATGTGTCCAAAGTGAAGCCCGTTTTTCATACGGCAATTAATCCGCATACCCCGGTTCCCCCCCTTGGTCACTAACCCCTTAAGTATGCAGATAATTCTATGAATTTACCATATGTTTACCATTTGATTTCGGCAGGGGGTTCGCACTTCTCTTTCCGTGACTGTATGTAAATAGCTTGGTGTCGGCGGAAAGGTTATTTGCACTCTAGAGATATTTGGTGTGAGTGACCAGGTATTGTCTTTACTTAACTCTATAGGGAGGGGTGAGAGACCTTTTCATCAGACACACAGAGACCCTTTAAATGATACAGAACCCGGACCTTAGCAATTGAATATGCATTGTTTAAAACAGAGACCATTGTAACGTTCAGGAAGGGCAAGGTGTGAGGATTTGTGAGTGAAATTTCGGGCAGTTCAGTTCATTATAATGTCCATTGTTCTCTTCAGCTGCGTGTGGCGCCTTCCAGCCTAGTGTCTCTTTCTCTCAAATTTTAGGCAGAATTTTATCAGTCTTACAAGGTTTTACATCACAATTCAAAAATAAATATACATTTATAACAATGTGTGTCATGTTGCTGACCTTTCTCAATAATGGACCATCAATGAGACAGGTATTGCTTTATTAAATGATAAAACTCCACACTGCACATTTGGTGTCATAAGGCATTCTGAATTATACATAGTCTCTGTAACTGCAACAGAATTAGTTTGCTTATTGATTTGATTTATTAAAGAGTTTTCATACAAGTGTGACAAGGTTCTGGAGAGACTAAAAAGGTCAAGCTTTATGACGGAGTTAACGGAGTTTGTTTACATATGTTATTCTATGTTATTCAATGACAGTTGCTCTGCTTTAAAAAAAAAAACTAAAAGAAAAGGGAAGGAAAAAAGTATTGGTCATATTCTGCCAATACATTTTAATTTATTTTAATAAATAAAATTTAATTAGTGATACAGGTCAATGAAAAAATTCATATTAATTCCAAAATGATCCATTTGCTGTGACTGACTGACTGAAATCGCTGGGTTTTAAAGGGGTGCTGGTAAGGATGTGCAGGTGTGTCTTGTTATTAATCAGGGGAGTGTGCATAGACGTGATGAGAGGTGGCAGGAGATGGGGAGCAATGATTGGTGCTGAGGGAACATGCTGGTGAGAGACAGTGGTAGACTGAGCAGCAGGAACAAGCCAGTGATGGGACGCTGTCAATAGCTGTGTTGCTTGTGTGGCAAGGTGAGTAATTTCAGGGTACCTGTGACGCCACTGCTGTTTTGCTTCCCGTTTTGTTTTGTTTTGCTTCCCATTTTGTTTTGCTTTCCCTTTTTTTGTTTTCATTATTATTATTATTTGTTTTTGTTGTTTTGATGCCTTTATTTTGTTTTGGGCCATTGATTGTTTATTTACAAACAATTTTGTTTACGGGCTGTGAATTATTGCTGTAGTGCATATCATGTGCAAACCGGCCTAACTATCTTGCAGCAATCGTTTTGGCTGGGCGTGCATGAGTGTTTAATCTATATATTCTATTTTTTATGGTCCATTTAACAAAACAATACATGAAACATTAAAGAGTTTATTCTGCTGGTGCTCCTTTTTGGGGCTCTGTGATTCTTGCTTGGCACTTGGTGCAGTGAAACCAATATCCTAAAGTAACCACATTGTGTCTGGTAAACATGTTGTTGTTGTTGTTGTTGTTGTTGTTGTTGTTTACTGTAATTTTGTGTTTCTTATTTTGATTTACTGTGTGAGTTTTTGTTTTCTTCTTTTCTTAGGAGCCATTTTAAGGCCTGGTCGTGGAGCAGGGAGGCCAGCTGCTGCCTTCCGGTGGTGTTTCACAGGGGGCTGTGTGAAGTGATACGATTTCCATTCTTGTGTGCGTGCAGTGGTTGATATTGAAATTTGGTTGAAATTTTAAGTGGGTTAACTTACCAATTAGAGTTGCAGCTGGACTACTCTGCTCCCATTATGCCTGGCTGGGAAATAGTGATGGGTCGTTCTTGAACGATTCGTTCATTTTGAACGAATCTTTAATATGACTCGGGAACGACGAGTCCTCTCAGGGAGTGATTTGTTCATCCGCGCATGCGCACAGATGTGCAGGTTTTGTTCATTTTTCGAGTCCTCGGTCCGAGTCGTTCAACACGTGAAAGACACAGAAGCCA
>CAIGQQ010029329.1:201307-227441 GCA_903798035.1 Danio albolineatus
TCAATGATGGAGGTGTAGAACTGTTTCAGAAGCTCCTTTGGGAGGTTGAACTTCCTCAGCTGACGAAGAAAGTACAGCCTTTGTTGAGCTTTTTTGACAATGGTGTCAATGTGAGTGTCCCACTTCAGGTCCTGAGAGATGGTGGTGCCCAGGAACCTGAATGACTCCACTGCAGCCACAGTGCTGTCCATGATGTTCAGTGGGGAGAGAGCAAGGGGGTTTCTCCTGAGTCAGAAATAATGGTGTTTTATCATCAGATGTTTTGAATACTATTTTTTATGTGAATCAAAGCACACTGTGAGGAAAACAACTCATTTTCAGCCAGCTTCGTTTGGACTGTGACATTTGAGTATTTTACCGAATAGGAATTTGAATACTATTTACTGTATGTAAAATAACATAAATCTGTAGTTTCCCCTCAGTCAATCATTACAAGATTGTGTCGAGTTAATGAACTTGGGTGTTCGCTTAAAAGCATTAATCACTGATTTGTATGAAAACTGGCTAAGACATCTCTTGAAAGACTAGCAGCTTCAAATTCAGGTTCAAGAGCAAACTGGATTCTGGTGCGAGAAATGGTGCATTCAGCGGTGGTTGAGCTGGGCTTTTCCTCCTGTCCATGGGCACTCCGCAGGAATTCATCTGCAAACTTCTCTGGGAGTTTGCCACAAAAAGAACAGTCCTAAGAGAGCAACATGGCTGGTAAATACTTCTTTCTAAAGAAAAGCCGTGCATTTCTGGGTGCAGTGGTTTTCCCTCGCCAGGGACCGACGTGATTACTGTGTTGCATGTCTGGCTTCAGCATGCAATGCTCTGTTCTGCATGCTCGCCACCAACCCCAAGGGGTCCTGGCTAAGCTGTAGGTGGGCGATCTCTCCACAGGGGTCTTGTATGACTACAAACAGCTTCTGGCTTTGCTCTAGCCACCAGGTCAACTGTCTGTGCCCTTAGGATGAGCGATAGCCACTCTGGTGGTACGGAAGCGCCACCTCGGTATCATCTTTGGGCACTTTGCCCGGGAGATCTCAAAGGTGAAGGAGAAGTTGAGTGCAGTTAGCATGTGCCGGTGGTTTAAGGAGACTTCTAAGCTACTGTTTACCTGATTGATCCCCACCAAGGAGGTCTGCCTGCATTCTCTGCTCCACCACAACAACTGGTCACATGGATCTCAATGCAGGAATGTGTGATTCATTATCTTGGAACACTGACACCCATTAAAACAGATCACAGGTCTCGGAGATGGGTCTTCCGAAGGTAAGAGGAACTGCTGCATCCCTGGTGGATGCTAAATACTTGCAAGTCAACATTAGTTGACACCCATTCAAACAGTTTCTTTCCCACTGGGTGTGAACCTTTAAGTGCCATGAGCCTGGGACATGCTGCAATCCAGCTTGCAGCCTCAACACAACACTTCGTCAATGACTAGAAGGTTGCGATTAGAGGAAAGGCTCCTTCCTCTCGTGCCTCGCCCTCTTACTTCACGCTTCTTTTCTGAGGCGGGTACTTCCACGCCAAGCTGCCCCGCTGCTGGTGCATTGATGGTTGCTCTGATGGTGTCACTGGTACTGGCTTTGTCAGCCTGGTTAGTGCTGCTTAGCCTGGCATTTTGGTTCATTGGCACAATCAGACTTGGCTATGCGATTCAGTTTACCAAATGGCCTCCAGGTTCAGGAGTGTTCATTTCACTGTTGTAAAATGTCAGCTCTCCCTGTCTTGTGAAGGGACTGCTGTTCTTTGGCAAAGGGCGCAAGGTAAATAAAAGCTGTGTTTTCCCCACAATGATGCCTCTTGTACGTTGTCTTATAATCTGTTTAATTTTTGGTTAAAAAAAAGATGGTTGAATAAAAGTAATTTTAAGACTGTCTGTATATGCATTTTCTTTGTATAAAGTTATTATTGTGTAAGACCAGAATGGATGAGTTGAAACCACTAGTATGATTCAACCCATATATATAAAAAAGAAACAAATCTGGGTCGATCTCTACATTTTTAGCTTTATTATATAGCTAGAGGCTTTGTGAACATAGAAGACTCTCCCATGTTGACCTCAGGCAGAACAGACAAAACCCAGAGGCCAAGGCAGCATGGATTGATGTGTCCAGGGCCTATTCATCACTGCTTACAAAACAAGAACAAGCACAAGTCTTACCTCAGAAAAAAACAAAACAGAGGACAACTACATCTGGCAAACACTTTAGAAATTGTTCTCTCCAAGGCAATCTCATCAAATAGAATTATTGACTGTCCCTTAAATGCAAGACAGCCAGTGACCACTGGAGACCAAAGCAACTGACATCTGTTATTGACACATTGATCATCTTTCTTCTGTGATTTTTTTTCTCTCAAGTTGTTTATCCACAAATTTTGAAGTTGAATTGCATTAGTATTCCATGTGCATGTCTAGTTAATTGGTTTCACAGATATTGATTAGTGGGAAAAATCTTATCAGCTCGACAACTCCTAGACGTTTAAGCTTGGCACATGGTAACAGATGGTACATGTGGATTTGTATAGCTGAGCAGCTGGGCATCATGTTGATTTAGATCTGAAGTGTAGATGTTGCCGGTATGTAGATTAATTCGCCTTTCACATAAAGCAGTGAACTGCCATTTGCAAAGTCCTAACCAATAATGGCTAATAAAAATCCTAGCCAAATGGCACTGCTGTCAAAAGTGCACAGATGTTCATGCTGCTGTATATATTGACTGGCTCACAAGCAATCTAGTGTAAATTTCCATGGCCCTGTCTATACTTAGTATCATCAACATAAATCTTAACTCATCTCTAATTTAGAAGTAGCTGGCAATGTGTGTTCATGTCACATTTGCTTGCCTAAATGTCACATAAACATTTGAGAAGTATGGTTCTTTATTTCTCTGTTTACCATTGAAGAGTCACAAAGTCTAACCATTTTCATGGTGATATCATAATTTTTTATTTTTTTTGATGACCACCTACACTTGAATAATAAAAAAAACAACTCTTGTTAGAAACACTTATATGCTGTACATATTTGTTTCTATAACTATTATTTTCAATTTATAGCACTTATTTCTGCATCTTGTTTATGTGGCATAACCAAGGGCTTTACTAATGTTGGACAGCAAACGACTACACCACCCTGGAATATTACCAGGGACCTAAAATTAAAAAAAAAAGGCAGCACAGGTAAGTTCCCAGTAAATGGCAAGAGACGTGGGTAAGAAAATACACAGTTTTATTCAAATTAGAAAATGCACATAAAAATGGGCAGAATATATACTTTATAAACCATCAGAATGCTCAATTGGAAATATAATATTCACACACACCAAACACTAAACACCTGAATTTGGGGTGCAGGAGCTGAGGTGTGACAGCAGGGACTAAGGGCACAACAAGGCCTCCACAGCAAAGACCACCAAGACCTATGACAAACGCACACTCACACAGCACACGTGCAAGAAAGACCTCCACCAGAAATCCCTGCCTTAGGTGCTCGGCTCCTGCAACACAAAACCCAGTTAATGAGTTTCAATAAAAAGATCACTTACACCACAAACACTCCAGACGCACAATACAATGCTTTTTTGAAATATGCTAACAAGTAACAAGAAAAAACCCTTTCAAACAGCGCTCCACTAAGAGGAACAGACACATGAGCAATTCAAAAATATTACAAAATGAAAAGCAAAGCAAACAGTTACAAAATAGAAAACACGATTTCAATAAAGCATTCAATAACAAATATAACAGAAAACCAACCAATATATATATATATATATATATCTGTATGTATATATATATATATATATATATACATACAATTTCAATGAGACCTACAAGAGCAAGACTATAACAGAAAAATCTAAACAAAATGAAGACCAGAATGAAAATAGATAGAAAAACAAAAAAAAAACAGCATTCCAAAAGCAGCAGTCAAACGCAGTCTTCAAAAATACTAAAACGCCATGAATGCAGCCTTCTAAAGCAGCCTCCTAAAGCAGCAGTCAAACTCAGTCTTCACAAACACTAAAGCGCCATGAGAACAGCCTCCTAAAGCAGCAGCGTCGTTAGAAATCTCCCATGTAGTTACAGGTTTTCAAATGGCACCCAGCCGTATCACTTTCGGTCTGTAAAAAGAGTTTATTCCTATTAACTATTAGATCGATTTAATTAAGCTATTTAAAAAATGGACTTTAAAAATAACTTACCGCAACCAGATTCCCAATTTCGCCCATTAAAGGAGTAAAAAGGAACACCAAGCACACAGGAGGAAACAGGCTTGCTCAAAACGTAATAAACCATGGACAAACCATTGGATTAAAAGCGGTTTCGTACTGCCAAGTGAATCTTGTACACACTGCTGGCTACAAGGGAGGGGGACAAATAGAAGGATCACCACTTTACCACAGTCAACCTTTCCCAAACAGCGAACGAATCAGTCACCTGCAGAGGGGCAGCCTTAGACACAAACCAGCACTGGAGTTCCCATGAGACGTAGCCCTAAACAAAACATATCACATGAGAGGTAACTGTAAACAAGCCAGCTGCCGTCCACATACCTGCCGGCGAGTACTTATGACGTAGCAGGAAGTGACCAATCGGAAAGGGCGGGACTCGTGACACATACCATTTCTTGCTACAGTTTTATAGCATCCCACACTGATTGCTAATAGGCTAGAAGCGATGTCCCCAACCAAAACAACAACAAAAATGAAGGGCGGCACTAATCTTGCCACAATTATATACAATATAAAGAGCAGCTACGCTATTTATTCTCTTTATTTTCTATTTCCACCTGAGGATAGTCATACCGAGGCCCCAAGAAGCTATGCACCATCATTGATGCAATCCAAGACCAGTAAGGAAAAAATAATGCCAAGATATCCATAATCCTGGACCAGGCCGTATCCTGAGCTGATTCTGTGGTGGTCATGGAGGAGCGGAGAGCATAAAACTAAAATACCACAGCGACAAACGAGTCTCCGATTTGATCCTGTGGGCCAGTCTGATCACACCTGCAGTTCTCCACGATGGACGTCCAGCGTTCTCCAGCCTCCTACGCCTAGACTGCAGCTCTGCAAAAAGAAGTTTTGACAGAGGAGAAATGGTCATGCCCAACAGAGGCTGACTTTTCTCAAGGTTTTTTTCCTTCACTTTCGTTGATTGGTGAAGTTTGTTCCTCGCCGCTGTCGCCACTGGCTTGCTTAGGTAGGCCTTATGGAGCTGCGCATCCATGGATTTGCTCTTCAGTGTTTGGAATTTCAGCAGTGAAATTTGAACCACACTGAACTGAACTAAAACTGAACCTAAACTCTGAAAACTGGACTGACAGTTTCAATGTACTGAAACATCTATGTTAAACTGCTTTGACACAATCTACATTGTAAAAGTGGTATATAAATAAAAATGAACTAATAAAACAAGGAAAAGGCAAAAGGATCTTTGTGTATGTACTACATCATCCCAAAACTTCTCCTGCCCAAATTAACTCAGCTCTCCGTGCCAACCTTTGTCTGTCAGTGGATCAACAGCTTCCTAACGGACAGGCAGCAGCTGGTCAAGCTGGGTAAATCCGCATCCAGGACCCGCACAATCAGCACTAGCGCCCTCCAGTGGTGTGTCCTCTCCCCTCTGCTCTTCTCTCTGTACACGAATGACTGCACCTCAAAGGACTCCTCTGTCAATCTCCTAAAGTTTGCAGATGACACCACCCTTATCGGCCTCATTCAGGACAGCGACGAGTCTGCTTACAGACAGGAGGTTAAGGAGCTGGCTATCTGGTGCAGTCACAACAACTTGGAGCTGAACACACTCAAAACAGTGGAGATGATAGTGGACTTCAGGAGAACCCCCCCTGCTATCCCCCTACTGAGCATCATGGACAGCACTGTGGCTGCAGTGGAGTCATTCAGGTTCCAGGGTACCACCATCTCTTAGGACCTGAAGTAGGACAATCACATTGACTCCATTGTCAAAACAGCTCAAAGGCTGTACTTTAATCGTCAGCTGAGGAAGTTCAACCTGCCAAAGGAGCTTCTGAAACAGTTCTACACCTCCATCATAGTGGCACTTCAATAACTGTCTGGTTTAGCTCAGCTACCAAATCTGACCTTCGAAGACTACGTCGAATAGTTAGGACTGCTGAGCGAATCATTGGTACAACCCTCCCTACTCTCCAAGAACTGTACTTATCCAGAGCGAGCAGAAGGGCTGCCAAAATCACTCTGGACCCCTCACACCCAGCACACTGCCTCTTTGAACTGTTACCTTCTGGTCGACGCTACAGAGCACTGCACACCAGAACAGCCCGACACAGAAACAGTTTCTTCCCACAGGCAATCTGATGAACATCATCTCATGAATACTTGATAACAATCGTGGAACCAACATCACTACTTGCAATACACTTTTTACACACACATACATTTATTTAACAACACACTTTACAGGCCAATTTTCACATAACAAATACACTTTTTACACACACATACACTTATTTAACAACACACTTTACATGCCAATTTGCACATAACAAATACACTTTTTACACACGCATACACTTATTTAACAACACACTTTACATGCCAATTTGCACATAACAGCTGCACATATAATGTTGTATATAGTAGTACACCTGTACATACACTTGTCCATTTGTATATTTGCATTTAACACTTACTTCTATTTTTTGAATATATTTATTATCTTTTTGTCCTGTCTCTGTAATTCTGTTGCACTGTAGAAGCTCTGTCACAAAAACAAATTCCTTGTATGTGTGAACATACCTGGCAATAAAGCTCTTTCTGATTCTGACATCACTGACTTGTGGTGATAGTTGAGAGGGGACCTATGAATGAGAGCAGAGTCTCCATGTTACCTCACTTTCAGCTTTGATTCATTCAATAAGGGTCAAACTAGGACATATAGTAGAGTGCTGTTAGAGTAATATAAGACTGACCATCTCCACTTCTGGAAAAACAGTGTCTTTTCCGTGACTAAGTGCTCTCTTCATATAAGTGCACTCTTTCAGAGGAACAGATGTTGTGTCAGTTTTTTCCTAGTGAACAAGCCTAGTGAAGCCTAGTGAACAAAGCACATTATATCAGTACTACTTTAAACCTAACTTGTCATTTATACCAGTATACTATCCATTAGTATAGTTCATCTTTATTTGTATAGCACTTTTACAATGTAGATTGTTTTAAAGCAGCTTCACATGCATTATTAAAAATTGAAACAGTGTCATTCCAATTTTCAGTGTTGAATTTCAGTTTAGTTTAATTCAGTGTGGTTTAATATTCTGCAGAGTCCAAACACTGAAGATTAATCCATCGATACGCAGCCCTAAGTCCCAAACCATGCAAGCCAGTGGTGACAGCGCCGAGGAAAAACTTCACCAATTGGCAAAAGTGAAGAATTAAAAAACCTAGAGAGAAACCAAGCTCATAGTGTAATGTGTGCACTATTTGTGGCACCAACACAATTTACACAAGTAATTATCCACCTTCCCAAAGGTATCTTTGCTTTGCTCTGCCAATAGTCAGATGTATAGATTGTCACCCACCCCACCCCCCAAGAAACTCATGCCATTAGTTAGGCAACTCAGGCAAATGAAACTATATTTTGCAGGGTTTTTTTGCACAAACAGTGCCCAGTCCTGTTCCTACAGATTTACTTACATGTACCTGCAGAGTTTCATTCTTGGTCTGATCAAACACACATTTATTCATGGGCTCACAGTGTGCATTTCAGCCAATTGCCACACCACCCTGAAGCTGATTTGAATACCCTGACTGCTGGTTTGGATGATGAATGTGGCTACTTCAAAGTCCTAACAATGATGATCTTCTTCAAGTGGCAGCAATGCTAGTTTGTTGACTAGCTTTCAAGATGAACTTCAGCAAATGATTTTGTTTTTCTACCTAAGCATGCCCTTCCACCCCATTCATGCTCCCTGATGCATCATAATGTTCTTTTTCTCTTAAGCATAGTCTACATCTAAGTTAAGGCTGGTTGTATTCTTGGTCAGTTATTGCCTTTAATATTTTATTAGGTACAACTGTCCAACACCTTGTTAACACAAATTTCTAATCAGTCGATCACATGGCAGCAACTTTTAGGCATGCATTTAAGGAATGAAGAAGTGGTCAGTATGGTCTGCTAAAGTTCAAACTGAGCATCAGAATGGGGAAGAATTTTGACTTTGAACGTGGCATGTTTATTGGTGCCAGACAGGCTGGTTTGAGTATTTCAGAAACTGCTGATCTACTGGGATTTTTATGCACAACCATCTCTAGGGTTTACAGAGAATGGTCCAAAAAAAGAAAAAAAAAAACTCTGTGAGGGTGCAAATACCTTGTTAATGCAAGAGGTCAGAGAAAAATGGCCAGACTGATTCGATCTGATAGAAAGGCAACAGTTAGGGATGGGCGGATCAATCCTGAGGCATCTATATTTTCGATACTGGCAATGTATCAAAAGGATCGATCCTTAAGTAAAGGTATCAATCTTTTCTGGGGGTGTTCTTACTGAGTAAAATATCTCAATAATTACAGCGCCACATATATAAATATTTACTTAAATAGGAACACGAATGGGAACTATAATATCCTTCCGCTGTATCTCCGCTAATAGATTTCTGTTACATTCACAGGGTTCAGAATAATAGACTGTAGCCTACTCAAGTAAAGACATTTATATTTTTTTGTAGTTTAGTTTACGTAGTTTTAAATAAACTTGTTTATCAAGTAAAATACAAAGTTTAGGTACACATAATAACTGGGAGAGATGTACTTTTTTAATTAAACAAGGTTCCTGCAGAGTATTATTTTCTGTTATGGTGCCATTTAGGCAATTTTAGTTCTGTTATTTTAATAAATGTAAAAAGGAATCGTGTTTTTTGTTTAATTTAATAATAATAATAATAATAATGATAATAATTATAATAAAGTTGATAAGCATTTTTTTAAAATCACTATAAAATATTTAATTAAAGTATTGGTATCGATATCGATGATAATTGTCTTGAAATAATTGGTATCGGATCGGAAACAAAAATATTGGTATCGCCCATCTCTAGCAAAAGTAACTCAAATAACCACTCGTTACAACCGAAGTATGCAGAAGAGCATCTCTGAATGCACAACATGTCGAACCTTGAGGCATATGAGCTACAGCAGCAAAAGACCACACTGGGTGCTACTCCAGTCAGCTAAGAACATGAAACTGAGGCTACTATTCACACAGGCTCACCAAAATTGGACAACAAAAGATTGGAAAAACCTGACTTGGCCTGATGAGTCTCGATTTCCGCTGCGACATTTGGATGGTAGGGTCAGAATTTGGGGTCAACAACATGAAAGCATGGATCTATCCTGCCCTGTATCAATGGTTCAGGCTGGTGGTGGTGTAATAGTTGGGCATTTGAGCATTGTATTAATGCCACAGCCTACCTGAGTATGGTTGCTGAGCATGTCCATGCCTTTATGACCACAGTGTACCCATCTTCTGATGGCTACTTCCAGCAGTATAACGCGCCATGTCATAAAGCGTGGATCATCTCATACTGGTTTCTTGAACATAACAGTGAGTTCACTGTACTCAAATGGCCTCCACAGTCACTAGACTCAATTCAATAGAGCACTTTTGGGATGCGGTGGGACAGGAGATTTGCATCATGGATGTGCAGCTGACAAAGCTGCAGCAACTGCATGAAACAATCATGTCAATATAGACTAAAATCTCTGAAGAATATTTCCAGTATCTTGTTGAATCTATGCCACGAAGGATTAAGACAGTTCTAAAGGCAAAAGCGGGTCCAACCTGGTACTATTAAAGTGTACCTAATAAAGTGGCCTGTGAGTGTAATTGAATACACAGTACATTCCACCGTATCTTGCGTACATTCCATCCAAAGTGCGGAGTGGCCTGATTCACAATGCATTACATAAACAATGCTGGTTTAGATTGTGCTGTTTTGCAGTGAGAGCTTTTCATTAAAGCAGTCGAGAAAAAATGTGCATGGCCTGTTGGAAAATACTGTGTTGATAAATAGGTTTATAGGCCATTTTTACTATTTTTCTGCTGAGTTCAGCATGTCCCACTCTACAAAAATAGACCCAGTGTGGAAATAGTCTTTAGAATTAAATTTACTCCTTCAAAACTGTGGCAGAAAATGAGCAAAATAATTTTTTGGTGACCTAATAGTTTTGAGGGCCTTAGTCTTTTTACATACATTTCACCTTACACTGTACAATACTTAAGATTTAAGTTATTTGACATAAGGTTCTTGCAATAGAAGAGCACCTCTTTGATGAATGAAATCGGATGCTGCTATTATGACCTTGCTAAATGCTGACACGTGAATGGCAAGAAAACATACAAAGCTTAGTTCTTAATTCAAAGGAGCATTAATGAAATGTTAAATGTAATACTTTTTTAGTATTGTTTAATTACAGTCAAACCTTTCTTTTTGTCTTTTTAAATTTGTATTATTGCTATACACTCATTTAATTAGGATACACTTTTCCATTATTTATTTATTTATTCATTCATTCATTTTCTTGTCGGCTTAGTTCCTTTATCAATCCGGGGTCGCCACAGCGGAATGAACCGCCAACTTATCCAGCATATTTTTTATGCAGCGGATGCCCTTCCAGCCACAACCCATCTCTGGGAAACATCCATACACACACATTCACACTCATACATTACGGACAATTTAGCCTACCCAATTCAACTATACCACATGTCTTTGGACTTGTGGGGGAAACTGGAGCACCCGGAGGAAACCCACAGGGAGAACATGCAAACTCCACACAAAATGCCAACTGACCCAGCCGGGGCTCGAACCAGCGACCTTCTTGCTGTGAGGGGAACGAGCTACTCACTACGCCACCGTGTCACCACTTATTTATTTATTTATTATGTTCAACAAGTTGCTGAAATTTATTATTATTATTATTGTTATTTTATCAGAGATCTTGATCTGTTTACATGCCAGAATCATGCCAGTTGCTGCAGATTTGCTGGCATGATATGAACCTCGTATGCTCTAACATACCCTGAAGATGCTATTTTTATATGTGCTCTATAAATCATTCATTTTCTTTTCGGTTAGTCCCTTTATAAATCAGGGGTTGCCACAGTGGAATGAACCGCTAACTTATCCAGCACATGTTTTACACAGCTGATGCCCTTCCAGCTGCAACACTGGGATACACCCATACACACTCTTTTACACACATACACTATGGCCATTTTAGCTTACTCAATTCACCTATACCACATGTATTTGGATTTGAGGGGGAATCCGGAGCACCTGGAGGAAACCCACACAAACATGGGGAAAACATGCAAAGTATAACACGGGGAGTGACACTGACAATGGAAGTGCAGATCTAAAGCAGGTTTATTAGCGAGGTCAGGTAAGCAGTGGTCAACACAGGTACAAACAGATGTGTACAGGCAATCCAGAACCGTATTTAAAGTAACAGACAGAAGGTCAACAAGGCAGGTAGCAGACAAGCAAGGCAAAACACGACAAGACATGACAAAGGAAACGTGTTGCAATGTCACTTTACAGTAGACAAGACTCAGCAACAGTGTGTGTGTGTCTGTGCGGTTTAAATAGTCCGTGAATCAGTTAGTGAGCGGCTTCAGCTGTGAGTCTCTAATCAGTGGTGACTTAGAGCAGGTGAGTGTGTGTGTGTGTGTGTGTGTGTGTGTGTGTGTGTGTGTGTTGCATGACTGAACATGTAGTCCATAACATGGCGGATTTGTAGTTCTTGTGTGATGTGTGTGTTTACCAGCGGTCTCTGGATGTTAGATCGCCAGTGATCGTGACACAAAGTCTACACAGAAATGCCAACTCACCCAGCTGGGGCTCAAACCAGCGACCTTCTTGCTGTGAGGCAATTGTGCTACCCACTGAGCCATCTTGACACCCTAATTATAGTAAATTATAATTTTCTCATCTACCAACTGTGTTATGTAAATTGCAAATAGCCACAGCCAGTAATGTTGCCACTTTATTAACTTTGGTTTCTACAACCCCAAATCAGAAAAAGTTGAGACAGTATGCAAAATTCTAATTCAAGTGATTTCCTAATTTACTTGACAATATTACCACAAAATATGTCATGTTTTGTCTGGTCAACTTAATTTCATTTTTAAATATACATCTTTCCTGTCATTCAGACCTGCAACTCATTCCAAAAAAAAGTTGGGATGGGAGCAATATAGGTCTAGAAATCAGGTAAATTGGTTAAATGATGAGATGTGTACCATAGTACAATAATAGTTAAATCTATAAATGCCAGTGTTAGATTTTGCTGTAATTGGCTTAACCGTTCTTGGGGGGCTCGCCAATGTATTAGATGACTAATACATAAAATAAGTAAGCTGACCAAAGTTCTTATGGGGAGAAGACTTTATTGAAGACAATCAATTGTGCAGTTCCACAGCAGTGATGTTAACTTGTCGGTCTTCAAGTAACTTAACCCAAAGTACTGTCTGTGAGACAGTACTTTATACTAGCATCAAACAAACCATTCTGTGTTTACTCAGCAGGACCCTCTTATCAGATGTTTCAGCTGTTGTTTTGCTATTACCCATTGAGATTGTGAAAGGGTCACACCTATCGTAAAAGGGTCATTAAGTTCACACCTATCAGTTTGTGGGGGTTGAGGCACAGGTCACCCCATCATACAGAGAATTGATCACATCAGAGTTTATTCAATGTAAATGCAATTGAACTAAAATGCACACAATCTTTCACCAATTAAAACTGTACTTGTCATGATCTCTCCAGCAATCCATTTCTGACAGATCGCTGGTGAACTACAGATGTGTTAAGGAACTACAACTCCTGTCATGCACCACACACACACACACCTGTTTCCAGAACTCTGATGATTGGATGCACACAGCTGTAGCACTTCATGAACTGATTTCAAGGACTACTTATGCACCACACAAACACATTTTAGTACGAAGTTGTTAATGTTGATGTAATGTTAGTATGTTTGTCCTGATGTTTCTTTGTTTTTAGCCTGCTTGTATTTTTGACCACAGCCTTATTATATTGTTGATCCTGTTTAGTCACCTACTTGACCATTGCCTGTTTTTAACTTTGTTCCTGGATTGTCCCTTTTGTACTAGCCTCACCTGTTTTTGATCTTATTTGCCTGTACGAATTTTATTAAACCGTGATTGGATCATTATAGTGGTTGGCAAAGCAGGCTTCATGAAACAGTCAAAGCAAATGTGTCGAAGCTTCGAAATATTTTGAAACCCGGTTTTTTTTTTCAGCGACATCTAGTGGTCACTTTCTATGTATTGCACTAGAACAGCTTCAGCAAAGAACCAGTTGAGCAAATTGAGGTAATAACCCCACTTTGTATAGTTGAATTTTCAAGTGATATAGTGGAGTGGTGAGTTCCTGACTAGCATGCAGGCACAGTGGGTTAGAATCCAGACTGATACAGCTTTGGATTTTTGTTTTGAAATGTTATGTTCTTGAATTGTTTTGTTTTAACATTGGTATGAAATCAGAATGAACATTTTGAGAATAAATATGTCTTGTTTTAGTTGTAAAATAGGGTTATTGCTAGATCAAATACAGTTGTGGCCGAAAGTTAACAAAAACTATTTATATTATTCATTAAATTTCCCATTTATTGTATTTTTCTAACGTTACCCAAACCCTAAACCCAATCATCACAGTACTGTAAAATATACAAAAATTATGCAATTTTGATGGCATATCCGCAGCTGTATCCTATCTAGACTACATCATAAAACAGTAACATTATTAAAATACATAAAATGATGATTGGAGTATTTGTATAAGTCGGGATTCGAACGCAAAAGCCATTTGAAGCACAGTAACAACGTGCACACGCAGGGTCCACTAGGCCAGTGTTTCTCAACTGGTGGGTCGCAGGAACATTTTCAGTGGGTCACGGGGTGTGTGGTCAAAAAAAACAACAAAAGTTTAATTTTTAACTTGTTTTGTGTATACTGGACTTTTATTTTGAAATGCGCGCACGACAACCAATTCCTTTGGAATCAACGAGGAAAGCGTCACATTGCCAAGCAACATAGAGAGTCAGCTTGTGGAGCTGTCGTGATAAGACGCTAAAAAAAAAATTCAGTGAAGTAAGCCTCTCCCAGTTTTCGCGATCTGAGAGTGCGATAAAACCCATCCCATTCAGAACTACGTATTTGTATGAAAGTGGCTTCTCTTCATTGGTGCAGCGTGAGTCAAAGCAAAGAAACAGGTGGGACATAGAGCACGATCTTCGGTTAGCACTGTCTACCATCACTCCTGACTTAGAAACTCTTATCACATCAGTAAACCACATCCTCAGTTATCACAATATCTTCCCAAATTACTGTTAAGTGAAACAAATGTTTATAATTGCTGTCATATTAGATGTAAAAATGGTTATGAATATTTTAATCATTTTACAATTTGCTGGTTTGTTCTGTTCAACAGGATCAGTGTTAATGTTTTATTAATAGTTCAGTTTTGTTTATGGTAACAACCTTTCCTTACCCTAACCACTGTTTACAGTGTTTGTTGTTTTTACTTTGTAATATTTCTATAATTTGATACATTTTGTTAAATGACAGCAATAAAATATTATTTATTTGTAAGTCTTGCTGATTTTCTCATGATTTTTCTGTCACTACTTGTGTATGTTAACAAATAAATACAAATTAATTATAATTCTTAAAATTATATTACAGTTTCTAAAAATTTTTGTCTCGGCTTGATGACCATATAAAAATGTGGGTCCCATGGCCAAAGCAGTTGAGAACCACTGCACAAGGCTATACGACAGGCTGACAGTCAAACGCAGATTTGCCAGGTCTCAAAACTCTCCAACGTTGAAATCATCAATGCTTTGAATCGCTTTGGTCACGTGATCAGGTGTTTCAAAACACTTTTCACGTGACCTGGGTGTTTTGGATCATGTTTCGGTGCAGTGTTTCAAAACACTTGAGTTTCGGGATCGACAGTTTCACGTCAGCCATCCCTAGATCCTTATTGACGGAGTCGTTTTGTCACGAGCAGGGATTAAGGCAAGGAATGATAGGGGGAAGGATCCAATCACGGTTTAATAAGATAATTTGTTAAGATGATTATGTTTTTTTTTTTATGTGTTGCATTCAAGTCAAAGTAAATTTAGAAATCACTTTTATTTTTGTTTTTATTTGCGTTTCCATACTGCACCAACTTTTTCTGATTTGGGTTTGTATGTCTGTATAAAAACACAAAGATTTTTGAATGTCACGTCACAATCTTGTTCTTCATTGATAAATTGTATCAGAACAACATAGATTCAAGTTTACTCAAAAGGATTGATACAGTGGATCCCCATGGTCATATGATAACTGTAAATTTACAAATAGTTGTTAATTTATAATCATTGATCACAATCTCTAATCTTTAATTACCTCCTTGGGGTTGGAAACTCCCTCAGGAGCTCTGACATAATTGCAACACTGGTACTAACAAGAAAGCGAAACATGAAACTAAACCCAGATTAGAATATCAACCCCAGCCACAAACTGATTTACATGAGAATTATGGGTTTACAGCATATCGTTCTTATAACATATTTATTTCCATAATATCATCAGCAGTATCTTGACCAGAAAACTAACTATAAGAATGAAACCTGATTTTGTTGTGGTCATATGCAGACCAAAAACACTGGCAACATTCCCAGAGTCTCATGTAGGCCCTACAATGCTTCGAATGAACACACGTTTTTTAATTTTTATTTTTTTGACTGCACAAAATAGCAGTTAACTACCAATTTAAGGGGAAAATAAGACTACAGAGAACACATCTATCCCAAGGGAAGGTTGTCACCATGTCTTTAAATGATATACAGCCTCTAACAAAGTACTTTAACATATTATAGTATTAAGGTTTACTTACAACCCATTTGCACTTCACAGAACATTCTCATTACACAGCATGATAATATTTGTTTGACTGTTATTCGTATTTTTCGAGCTTACCCTCATCTTGTGTGCACACTTCACCTTGTATGAGCGTTACACTTACCATGCATACTGGTGAGTTGTTGCTTTTGCTTTTTTTTTGTCAAATTCATTCATTCATTCATTTTCTTTTTGGCTTAGTCCCTTTATTAATCTGGGGTCGCCACAGCGGAATGAACCGCCAACTTATCCAGCATTTGTTTTACGCAGCGGATGCCCTTCCAGCCACAACCCATCTCTGGGAAACACATCCATACATTCTCATTCACACACACATACACTACGGACAATTTAGCTTACTCAATTCACCTGTATCGCATATCTTTGGACTGTGGGGGAAACCGGAGCACCCGGAGGAAACCCACGCAGCCACGGGGAGAACATGCAAACTCCACACAGAAATGCCAACTGGCCCAGCCGGGGATCGAACCAGCGACCTTCTTGCTGTGAGGCGAACGTGCTACTCACTACGCCACCGTGGCGCCCTTTTGTCAAATTAACTGCTCACAATGTTTTGTTTATCTCTCTCTGACAATAGTGAAAAAAAAATCACCTTTAAAATAAAATAAAAAAGAGAAGATCTTAAAATTAGACACACACATCCAAAGATTGTAAGAGTAGTAGGACTGTATAGTTAAGGCCTTGGTTGTGAATTGTTAAGCTAGTGCTAGTACATTGTTCAGTTCCAGTCGAAAACCCCTGCAGCAAGGTGATTGGGTGACAGTAAGATGGTAAAGTTGAATGACAAGACTTTAACTAAGCTCTCCCCACTGAGAAACCTGCAAAAAGAGCACAAGTAATTTTAAATTTCATTATGCCAAATGTTGAAATAGAGCTACCACACACCATAGTCAGTTATTTTCTGGGAACCCCAACTTTTGATGTAAGATCTAATTAAAATGTACTAAACATTAGTTTGGTAACATTGCTATTTACATTGGCCCTGATGATAACTCATTACTTCAGGTGGAGATCACTAAAAGTAACAATTAAGAAGCTTGTACATTTCGTGTGTAAAGGTGTGTAAAACCCTATACAAATGTCTTTATGTAAGTTGCCATCAAAAAAGAAAAACTGAAATATCACATGGTCCTAAGTATGCAGACCATTTGCTGTGTTTCTGCGTTGAAAAGTTCAAGCTTGGTGTACTCTGACCTGAAAAATCAAACCAAATCAAAACATGACCTCTCTGGACAGAAATTTTAAATATGGAGCAATTGCTTGCTTTTTTAAAAATGTTTTATCATCTTTTTAATCCCGCTCTTTTTCGCAGCACTGTACCACAGAGTTTCACATGCTCAAACGTTAATGTGACTGTGGCATCACTCAGGTGCTGTCCATTTCTTCTGATCATCCTTGAGATGGTTCTACACCCTCATTTGAGCCCAGCCGTGTTTGATAAGGAAAGCCACACACCTGTCTATATAAGAACTTACAGCTCACAATGCATGTTGGAACAAATGAGAATCATGAGGTCAAGGAAACTGCCTGAAGAGCTTAAGAAACAGAATAGTGGCAAGCCACAAATCTGGCAAAGGTTACAAAAATTCTGCTGCACATAAGGTTCCTAAGAACACAGTGGCCTCCATAATCCTTAAATGGAAGATGTTTGGGATGACCAGAAACCTTCCTATAGCTGGCCAAACTGAGCTGTTGAGGAGAAGAGCCTTGGTGAAAGAGGTAATGAAGAACCCAAAGATCACTATGGCTGAGCTCCAGAGATGCAGTCAGGAGATGGAAGAATGTCACATGAAAGACCATATGGAGTTTGCTAAAATAAACACCTAAAGGACTTCAAGATGGAGAGAAATACGATTTTCTGGTCTGATGAGACCAAGATAAATGTTTTTGGCCTTAATTCTAGGAAATTCAGTGGATCCAGGTGTAAAAAAATAACAAAACTTGTTGCATCTTTCACAAAAAGACTCATGACTCATGGGTCTGACAACTTAGGACCATGTGATATTTAAGTTTTTCTTTTTTTTTTTTTTATCTGCAAAAATGTCAGCAATTCTGTGTTTTTCTGTCAATATAGGGTGCTGTGTGTACATTTATGAGGGAAACAATGAACTTAATTTTAGCAAATGGTTGCAATAAAACAAAGTGAAATATTTAAGGGGTCTGATTTCTTGCATGTTTGCAAGGTTTGACTTTCTGCACAATGCCTAGATGTTAGGTCTCATGTTGGACCTGTTTGTATTTGTTTTGCTTTGTGTTGGACCCGTTTGTATTTGTTTTGCTTTGTGATTTGTAGAGCCTGCATGGTTCCTGTTTTGTGGGTGGGTCATCTCAGCTGAGACCCATTAAGTGGCACCTATAAAGTAGGGGTGTCCAAACTCGGTCCTGGAAGACCGGTGTCCTGCATATTTTAGCTCCAACTTGCCTCAACACACCTGCAAGGATGTTTCAAGATAGCCTAGCAAGACCTTGATTAGCTAACCCAGGTGTGTCTGATTGGGGTAGGAACTAAACTTTGCAGGAAACCGGCCCTTCAGGACAAAGTTTGGACACCCCTGCTATAAAGAGTCCAACATTTGATGTAGCTGATGTACACAAAGTGTAGCTAAAGAATGGGGTTGGCCAAATGCTGACCGTACAATTATGTAACAGTCAGTGCTTGTGGGAAGAGCTCAAGAGGCTTATACTGCGCTTTCAGTGGAAGATCATATGAATTATGAAATGGTTAAATCTGCAAATCAAGCATTTGATTTGGTTCCTGAGGCATATCGTACACATTTTTGGTCTTGGAAAAAATGATTTAGTTCACACCAGTTCAGTGTTAACCTGGAGGTGTTACTTGCTTTCCGTTTGTTATGTGAAGGACTCTCTCTGTTAAAGGGCCACGAAACCCCCCAGTCTCAGCGTGGTGTTTTCACACCTCTAGTTTGGAAAAGCTCAGTAAAGTGGGCGTGTCCAGCTCTGTTTAGGTAGGAGTGTCGGGGAAGGGGAAAGAGGGAAGGTTTTGCATAAAAATGGGAGTTTCCATTTGTGCACGCGCTCCTTTTCACACAGACTGTGTATACATGGACATCAGTAATCAAATTATTTGCCAAATTATTAATTTGTTGACTTTAACGGCACTTTCTCTTTATTTTCGGATTCGCGTGATGGGCAGGGCTTCTGTCTATGGCTTGGTGACTGTAGCTTTATTGCTAAATGGCTAACAGGGGATTTATAGAGAGAATAACTGTTTTATGTGCTTTATGAAGGCTGATATTCCACTGATAGTCTACTGATGAAGGCTGATAGTCCATTAGATTATTTCAGAGGTGCACCAGCTCTGTGAGTTCATAAACTCCTCCAGAAACTGTACCTGGATGATGGAAGCTTTCAGCGGTGCTTCTGACTGAGCCGAGTTGAGTTTTCCCTCAGGACACCAACAACAGGCGCTATGTCATAATCACACCCCCACAAGAGCAAGCTCCTGATTGGTTAACGCGGCGCGAACGTCCGCTGAAGCTAATTTTCATTTCATTTTCAAACTGAAGCGATTCACGCAAATTGCGGCGTTAAGCGCGTCAAACGCGCGGCACCATTCGCACGTATCGCGTTGCAGGATGCCTATTCGCGCCTTTGCATTGACTTAGCATGTAAATCACTCGCGCTTGATGCGTCTTCCGCAACTGCTGAAAGGTACAATCTTCCAAGCGATCATGAATATTAATGAAGCTGCGCCACATACACAATAAAGCGCTCTGGTTGGTTTGAACCAAGTCTATCTCATGAATTAATGCCGAACACTCAGAGACGTCAGAACGTGCTGGCTGGGACAGATGTCCACTCTCCACGCTGGAATATACGCATGGATCTCATCGGCGTGACGCAGCTTCAAAAATTCGTTTCAAACTGGAAGAACGAATTTGCTCGAAATAACGCAAAAACAACCAATTTTCACTTTTTAGTCAATTATATGTGTCATAATAGTGTTTATAGCAGCGTGGGACACAGATATGACTGTCAACAGCTCAATAAATATGTTTTGGTGTTTCATGGCCCTTTAAGCTGGATTCCTATGTGGTTAACTGGTGACCGGTTCTTTGTGCTCACGTGGCTTGGAGTGGGGTGGAGTCTGGATTTTCAGTTGAGGCAGCAAAAACTGTAGTCGTGTTGACTTCTGATTTCATGACGCACTTAACACAAATTGACTCTCGACAAAAAGAATGAAAGGTACCAGAAATGTGAATGTCTGAGCTGTGCGGGTAACCCATTTTTGCCAGGGTCCAAGTCTCTTCATTGGACACATAGAGAAGCTGTCCTGAACTGGAATTGAATGATTCTCTCTCCTGGGGTGACTCCCTTTGCTTGGTTCTTGTTCTGGAGTTCTCTGGGTCAAGGCCTTAACCACCAGCTTTTATAAAGGTGGTCTTTTAGCACCCTCAGGAGCTGAGTTGACCAATGAGAAGTTAACTTCCTGAGACACGTTTTGTACTCCTTTGTTGGGATGCTTAGTGATTTGCATTTGCATTCTGGGTGAATGCTGATGCAGAAATGTTTAAAGTTTCTTAAAATGTTAATATGTTGCACACGTATTAACAGAAAATGTAAACAGAGACATCAAACATGAACCATCTATGATCTTGTTTAGCGCTGGTAGAGTTAACCATTGATTGCAGAGGTATTAAATCTATAACATTAATACATGAGCAAGAGACTTGTTGCAAAACACATGATTACACACAAAGAGGGAATAAATAAAAGTTTACGTTAAAAGCATAAGTCTTAAGCAAGTTGTATAGGAACATGACCATCTCTGTGTCCTTTCCAAGTGCATTCCTTTCATGTCATAAATACCTTTGGAATCAGCTTACACACTAACCATTTAGTCTTTTCTGGGTAGGAGAGGTTGGTGTATTATTTGTTGAATAATGCAAAATAATTGTGTCTGATCGGCCACATCCATTAAAACTGTAAACTGACCTTCAAGTGATAATAATATTCATGATCATGACAGGGCCAGAGAATCTCACAGACCGAGAACAATTACCTGGAAACTAATCAATCTTGTTTCAAAATTGGACATTTCGCTGAGACCGCCCTGCTCTCAGTTGTTAAATTGGTGGTACTCTCAAGAGCTGCATCCAAATTTTCAGTGCTCATATTGCTGGATTTGTCTGTTAATTTTGACACAATAAATGACCAAATTCTCTTGGCAACCCTACAAATAATGGGCGTCCCAGGAACTACACTACTGCAGTTCATCTCTTGACTCTTGTTTTGGAGGGGTGAAGTATCCGAGCCACACCATCTGGTTACTGGGGTGCCTCAGGACTCAGTTCTTGGACTGCTTCTCTTCTCTATTTACTTGGTGTTACCTGGGTATTTTATTCAGAAGCATGGCTTTTCCTACCATTGCTATGCTAAAAACACACATCTAAGCCAATTATTCCAACCAATAAGCAGGTTTGACAGATATTTCCAGATATTTTCAACTAAATCTCTCCAAATCTGAACTACTGGAAATCCTGGTCAGCCAAATACTTAATTACAACTCCACCTCAACAATAACTCTTTTCAGGACTGTCAGGAACCTAGTTGACATTGATGACCAGCTGACCTTTAAAGATCACATTAGTACAACTGCCATTCATGCAGATTTTCTTTAAATAACACCAGGAAGATTCGACTCTTCATATTAGTTCATGCTGTTTAACTGCTTGTCCATCTCTTGTTCTATATCTTGTCTGGTCTTCCAATCAACACCCTCAAACCTCTGCAATTCATTTAGAATACAGTAGCAAGAGTTATTTTTAAAGAACCAAAAAGATCTGCCAAAGATCTCATATTTTGTTTGAATCTACTACATTAACAGATTGTATAGCTGATATAAAAAATTGGATGACTAATAACTTCTTATTACTAAATTCGGATAAAACTGAGGTCTTGCTTATTGGTCCCAAAAACCTCACACGCAAAAACCAAGAACACTGTCTAACCCTTGATGGATTCTTAGTTCAGTCCTCATCTTCAGTCAAAAATTTGGGGGTGATTTCTGATAGCAGCCTGTCATTTGAAGGCCAGATACAAGCATCTGTAAAACTGCATTTTTTCATCTCAAAAATGTTGCCAAACTTCGACATATGCTATCAATGTCTGATGCGTAAAAGCTTATTCATGCTTTCATGATGTCTCGATTAGATTATTGTAATGCATTACTAGGCTGCTGCCCTTTTGGCCTAATTAACAAACTTCAGCTAGTTCAAAATGCAGCTGCTAGAGTGCTTTCTAGAACAAAGAAATATGATCATATTACTCCAGTTCTTTCATCATTGGCTCCCTCTTAAATATCGTATAAATGTTAAAATTTTACTGACTACCTACAAAGCCCTGAACGTCTTAGCTCCCCAGTATTTGAGGGAGCTCCTGGTTTATTATAACCCATCACGTCCTCTACGCTCAACTAATTCTGGACAATTGATTATTCCCAGAATATCAAAATCCCATCACTGCTCGAGCACAAACTGACCCAGCTCTCTGTTCCTAACTCTGTCTGCCAGTGGATCACCAGCTTTCTGACAGATAGACAACAGCTAGTGAGAATGGGCAAAATCACGTCCGACAGCTGCACCATCAGTACGGGTGCCCCCCAAGGATGTGTTCTCTCCCCACTGCTCTTCTCCCTGTACACCAACAGCTGCACCGCAAAATATCCCTCCGTCAAGCTCCTAAAGTTTGCGGACGACACTACTGTTATCGGCCTCATCCAGAATGGTGACGAGTCTGCATACAGACAGGAGGTGGAGCGGCTGGCTTTATGGTGCAGGTACAACAACCTGGAGCTGAACACGCTTAAAATGGTGGAGATGATAGTGGACTTTAGGAGAAACCCTCCTGCACTCCCCCCACTCACCATCATGAACAGCACTGTGGCTGCAGTGGAGTCATTCAGGTTCCTGGGCACCACCATCTCTCAGGATCTGAAGTGGGACACTCACATAGACTCTGTTGTGAAGAAAGCCCAGCAAAGACTGTACTTCCTTCGTCAGTTGAGGAAGTTCAACCTGCCACAGGAGCTGCTCGTGCAGTTCTACTCAGCTGTCATCCAGTCCATCCTCTGCACTTCAATCACCGTCTGGTTCGGCTCAGCTGCCAAATCCGACCTCCGTAGACTACAGCAAATAGTCCGGACTGCTGAATGAATAACTGGCACTACCCTTCCTACACTTCAAGAACTGTATTCTTCCACAGTGAGTAAAAGGGCTCGCAAAATCACCCTGGACGCCTTGCACCCAGCACACTTCCTGTTTGAACTGTTACCATCTGGCTGGCGCTACAGAGCACCGAGCACAAAAACAGCCAGACACAGGAAAAGTTTCTTTCCTCAGGCCATCTACCTCATGAACAATAAATATTTTTCCTATTGTGCAATAAACGCGCAATACCTTCTCATACGCACTTGTACACAGCGCCTTATAACAGTATACAATGCAATGCTTCTTACGCATCTAGACACAGCACCTTATAACAATATACAATGCAATACTTCTCCTTACGCATTTGTACACAGCATCTTATAACAATATACAATGCAATACTTCTTACGCATCTGGACGCAGCACCTTATAACAGTATACAATGCAATACCTCTCCTTATGCATTTGTACACAGCACCTTATAACAATATACAATGCAATACTTAAGCATTTGTACACAGCACTTTATAACCTGTATATTTATAACAAATCTGTACATACATTTCAACATCCAGATCGTTTTGTCTGACTGCATCTCTGTTTAATATCTATCATCTTCCCTTTTTTAAAAAAATTTTTTATTCTGTGTTGTCATTTGTCACTTTATGTACACTGGAAGCTTCTGTAGCCAAAGCAAATTCCTTGTGTGTGTGTGAAGCACACTTGGCAATAAAACTGATTCTGATTCTGAGCAACTGTAGGCGGTAGATCTTTCTCTTATCTGGCACCTAAACTCTGCAACAGCCTTCCTAGCACAGTTCGGGAAGCATACACACTCTGTCGGTTTAAATCTAGATTAAAGACACATCTCTTTGCATTAGCATACACATAAAACACAAATGCTTTGGAATCCAAATCCTCTAAAGGATTGTTAGTCTGCATTATTTAGGGCAACCGGAGCTGGGAACACTTCCCAAAAGACATTATAATTTGAACGGCATCTGTGCTTATGTTATTTTTTTTTTTTACTATTACCGAGGTTTTCTTAATCCTGGACCAGGCTGTATCCTGAGCAGCTGCTGTGGTGGTCATGGAGGAGTGAAGAGCATGCAACCGATCCCTGTAAGACCTCAGTGACAGACGAGTCCTCGCATTGTTCCCGAAGGGCCAGCCTGTTCACCAGCCGGTGACCCACCTGCGGTTTTCTCCATGATGGACATCCAGCGTCCTCCTGCCTCCGGCGCCTAGACTGCAGCTCTGCACAAGATATGTGGCCATAGGAGAAATGGTCGTGCCCAACTGAGCCTGGTTTCTCTCTAGGTTTTTTAATTCTTCACTTTCGCCAATTGGTGAACTGATTCTGATTCTGAATCTGAAGTTTTTTCCTTGCCGCTGTCGCCTCTGGCTTGCATGGTTCGGGACTTGTAGGGCTGCGCATCGATGGATTAATCTTTAGAGTTTGGACTCTCAGCAGTGAAAATTAAACCGCGCTGATTTGAACTAAACTGAACTTCAACACTGAAAACTGGACTGACACTGTTTCAATTTTTTAGAATGCATGTGAAGCTGCTTTGACACAATCTACATTGTAAAAGCACTATACAAATAAAGATGAATTGAATTGAATTATTTGGGGTGATTAAAAGACTGCTTTGATACCGAAGTATGCCACGTCTGTGTGTCTGCTGGGGAGTGATGTCATCTCCAGGGCGCCATCTGAAAGGTAGGACCTGTTTGTGTGGGACTATGGCTAGCTGGTTGAGTGGTATTATATGCGCTTTTTCAACCTCTATCTACAGTGTGGCTCGGGGAGCATTAAGTGAGACATTGAATCTGTTTATATGAGGATATTTGCACGCCATCAGTGGCCATTAGTATACATTCAGTAACTTTACTAGTTTTGGGGATGGTGTCGGTTTGTATAGTGGTTTCAGTTTCACTTAACATATGTCTATTGCAGTGATACGGGAGTCGGGAGGGTTGCAGGCTCATTTGCTTCCAGTTAGTGTCTGCATCGGCATTGTGGGAAAAGGTTTTCCTTCCTCTCTCTTTCCAGTTGCGGTCCACAGGGCTGCGTCGGCCTGGTACTTTTTGGTCATTGCAGCGCCGCTAACATGGTACTGAATGCTGTGGGGGTTTGGCGTTCAAGTCAGCGCAGCTGCCGTCTCTCTCCTTCCGGTGGTCGTGAGGCCATACAAGAGACTTGAGATGAGTATAAATACAGTGATTTGATCCTAACTACTGTGACTTTCATTTCTAACCAGGACAATTTTTGTGGGCGGTTGTGGCATCAGTCGTCATGGACGTGGTTCAATCGAGGTACTCTGTATCATAAATTAAAGGTTTAATTGTGACCATTTTGACCAGTCACCATTGTTATGTTATGTTTTGGTTTCTTTGCCTTGATTGCTTTGATTTTAAAGTGGTGCTTAAGTGATTTAATTGTTTGATTGTTGTTTAGTTCTTCAGATAATGCTTATGTTGTGACTTTCCTTTAGGTGATGTGCTTTTGTGACCTTTGGTGTTCTGATGTGGTGAGCTTGCAATTGTTTAACTGGTCTGTGCGTATGCCTCCAACACTTAGAACCCAGTGCCCCGAGTTCTGATGAAGAAGTGCTGAGTGGAACTTGTTTTAATTTTATTGATGTTGTTTGCTCTGTGAACATCAAAATTTGTAACAAATGTGAATTGAATGATTTGATTTCTTGTCTGAAGTCTAACTGAGCCACCCCTTACAGAAAAGTCACATGGATTTCACATGTGATCACATGTGACCCCATGTGATCATATGTGGCCACATGTGAAGTCCATGTGGCCACATGTGAAGTTTGTGTGACCACATGTGGACAACATGTGAAGCTCATGTGACCACACGTGATCACGTGTGCAGTTCATGTGGCCACATGTGAAACTTATGTGACCACATGTGGACAACATGTGAAGCTCATGTGGCCACATGTGGACAACATGTGAAGCTCATGTGGCCACATGTGAAGCTC
>CAIGQQ010029329.1:236240-271821 GCA_903798035.1 Danio albolineatus
GCAGATCGTTCAACCCCCGTGGGTCAGGAGGCTTGGGTTCAGAAGGCACTGGCAGTTCGTTCAACCCCAGTGGGCCAGGAGGCTTTGGTACAGAAGGCACTGGCAGTTCATTCAACCCCAGTGGATGAGGAGGCTTCGGCTCAGGATACATTGGCAGTTCGTTCGACCCCAGTGGGTCAGGAGGCTTCGGCTCAGGATACACTGGCAGTTCATTCAACCCCAGTGAGTCAGGAGGCTTCAGATCAGGGAGCACTGGCAGTTCATTTAACCCCAGTGGATCAGGAGGCCTGGATTCAGGGAATACTGGCAGTTCATACAACCCCAGAAGGTCAAGAGACTTCGGTTCAAGGAGTACTGGCAGTTCATGCAACCCCAGTGGGTCAGGAGGCTTCAGTTCAAGGAGTACTGGCAGTTCATGCAACTTCAGTGGGTCAGGAGGCTTTGGTTCAAGGAGTACTGGCAGTTCATGCAACCCCCGTGGATCAGGAGGCCTGGGTTCAGGGAATACTGGCAGTTCATACAACCCCAGTGGATCAGGAGGCCTGGGTTGAGGAGGAACGGAGGATTCACACAGCTCTGGTAGCGGCCTCGACTCTGGCAGCTCTGGCAGCAGCGTCGACTCAGGCAGCGGCGTCGACTCTGACAGCTCAGGTGATGGCATTTTAAGAACAGGAACAATGACAGGAACTATGGTTAGAACAGACTTGGAACATTAAACCATCTTGTGAGCTAGTGGTAGATTGACGCTTACCCTTGTGTGAGCTGGGGGTCTGTGGGAAGCCGGCAGCGCAAAGCGTCTGGGTGGTGCTGGCAGGGCAAAGAGCTTGGCTGGGGCCAGCCGGGCTGGAGCCAGCAGGGCAAGATGTCTGGGTGGTGTCGGCAGGACAAGGAGCCTGACTGGGGCCGGCAGGGCTAGAAGCCGGGCTGGGACCGGCACTGGCGGGTGCACTGGGGCTGGAGCTGACACTGGCAGGCACACTACGGAATCTCTCTGCAAATTCCTCCAAATCCGAGCCACATTGCTGCAGCGATTGCTATTGCAGGAGACTTTACTCTGCTGGGTCCTCATTTTGGGCTGAGTATTCTGTAACGGTGGAGTGACGATGACAACAGAGGCGAGGATCCAAATGCAGATTTAATTTTAAAAGTCAGTATAGCAGCGGTCATCAGGGGCAAACAGATATATTCAGGAAATCCAAAATCGTAATTGTAGTACAGGCAGAGGTCAACAAGGCTGGTAGCAGGCAAGGATAAACAGACAGGCGAGGATCAAAAACACAAAAGACTAGACAAAGAAAACGCGTGATGAGTGTAATCAGTCTTTGACGGTCCTCCAGTGGTGTGTATGCAATCAGTCGGGATATGGAGCAGGAGTGTGTGTGCGCACTGCATGAGTGGAGTTGTAGTCCTTAGCAATCTGTAGTTCCCGGATATGTATGTGTGAACCAGCGATCTTTGACAGTGGAGATTACTGGTGATCATGACAGTCGTGTGTTTGTTTACGTGATTCACGGAGTTTGTTGTATGTTTTTCCCTGCGATTTTGTCAGGCCTGATACAGCAAAGCTGTTGGTTTGCAGCAAGCATTTTTGTCGGGAGAGCTGTACAAGAATTGGAGAATGCCGGCCATTGAGACACATCGCCTATATCCGTGCTACTGTGTTCACACGTTTCAAATCTTCCAGATAACCAGCAGGGCTAATGGTTGGAATAGACAGGGCAAGGGACTGTACTGCTATCTACTGTTTCTGCATTCAGACCCGGGGACTGAGGAGGAGAGAAGTTCATGGCCCTTTAAAGAGTTAACTCCATTAAAATTCTGTTAATTCACAACACAAAGAAAACATTAATTAAACTCTTGATTATTTAAATTAGCTTTTTTCAGCTAAATTTGTAAATGAAATGTTTCAAAGCAATGATACCATCTTCGAAATGGCATTTATTGTCATACATTTCTCAATTCTTAAATTTATTGTTTTCTTAAGCTTGTGTAATTGTCTGAAAGTAAAGATTATTTGAGAAATCTAACCATTTTACATTAAAATCATTATTATTAAAATCAATTCATCTTTTTTTCTCTGAAGCTTTTATAATGTTGATTGTGTCAAAGCTGCTTAACATAGAAGTTCTAGTAAACTGAAATTGAAACTGTGTCAGTTCTGTTTTCAGAGTTCACTTCTGAAAGTCCAAACACTGAAGAGCAAATCCATCGATATGCAGCTCCACAAGTCCCATACCAAGCAAGCCAGTGCCGACAGTTTGGCACGACCATTTCTCCTCTGGTCAAACTTCTTAATGCAACAAAACTAAACCAAAATAAAATACTTTTAAAAAATATTTTGCTTGGCTAAATTGGTTTATACAGAAATATTTAATTGAATGTGTGTAAGGCAAGCACATTGTGGGTAACTTTATATTAATTTCCGTAAAATTAACAGTAATCCCTTATTTCAACTTTTCAGAAGAAAAGTCATTTATTTACAGTTACTAGTTACTTTGTAGTAAATTACACCCAACAATGACAGGGTCCCACTTTATATTAAGTGGTCTTAACTAATATGTACTTACGCAGAAATTAATTATTCGTTACAATGTACATATTGTGTAAATACATGTTTTTCCATTGTACTTATGTTTTATTAAATACCTGTATGTAATTACATCTGTAATTAATTTCTGTAATTAAATTTGTAAATACACTGTTGACCATCCCTTACACATTAACCCACCCTACTTATACCACCAAACTTGTCCTAAACCCTACCCCTATCCCAACTCAAGAGCACCACAAGTTTTCTTAAACACATTATGAACACAGTAAGTACATTGTAGTTTTTTTTTTTTTTTAATGCAAGTACATAGTAGTTAAGGACACTTAATATAAAGTGGGACCACTGACAGTAACATAAGCAAAATTAGTTTTTCATGCCTTGCCTTGACTTGAGACTTTTTTTTTATGTTTTCTATTTCCTTTGTCTCTGTCTTCACTTCCGTTTTTGCCTTGTTTACTAGTTTTGCACCGTTATTACCGTTGTGAGTTTCCCTAATTATTGATTAGCCCTTCCCCCTTGTTAACCATGTTATCTTATGTTTTTAAACCCTATGGTTTGCCATAAATCTTTGTCTGGTGTTCCCTTCTGATTGTATTGCATACCTGTTATTGTCTTGCTTTTGTTTTGTCCTTGACAAGCCTGAAAGTATTTTGTTACTGTTCAATAAACCGTTGAATTTGAATCTTCGACTACTTTATCAACACATTATAAAGCAGGTGCTATTTTCCTCATTTACATTAAAAAAACACCAAATATACACAAAATGACAAAATTTAAGATGTGTGTCCCTTTTTAATCCCATTCATTCAATGGATTCGGATTAGTTCCTTTATTAATCAGGGCTCGCCACAGTAAAATAAATCGCCAACTTATCCAGCATATGCTTCAGACAGCAGATGCCCTTCCAGCTGCAACCCATCACAGGGAAACACTAATACACTCTCATTCATACACTACAGATTTAGCGTACCCAATTCACCTACAGCGCATGTCTTTGGATTTGTGGGGGACACCAGAGCACCTGGAGGAAACCCTCGCAAACACAGGGAGAACATGCAAACTCAGGGAGAACATGCAAACTCAACAAAGAAATGCCAACTGAACCAGCCGAGGCTCAAAAAAGTAACCTTCTGCGCCACCACACTATTTGATCTAGTTCATTCATTTTCATTTGGGTTTAGTTCCTTTATTAATAATAATAATATTTAATAATAATAACAATAATTCCTTATTATTATGCTTTATTAATCCGGGGTCGCCACAGCGGAATGAACCCGCCAACTTATCCTGCATTTGTTTTACACAGCGGATGCCCTTCCAGCTACAATCCATCACTGGGAAACACCCATACATTCTGATTCACACACATACACTACGGACAATTTAGCTTACCCAATTCACCTGTACCGCATGTCTTTGGACTCATGGCGGAAACTGGAGCACCCAGAAGAAACCCACAAGATCACAGGGAGAACATGCAAACTCCACACAGAAATGCCAACTGACCCAACTGAGGCTTGAACCAGCGACCTTCTTCCTGTGAGGCATCACCTTAATCTAATTCATTAAATAATATTAATAATAATAATAATATATTTGCAAGAATCATCTCTTTGGTTTAAATCAAATTTAAACTTTGCGGATTCAAATCTAAAGATCAGAACGTAATGCCCTTAGAATTATTAAAATCTTACACTTAACCTACATATTTGTCCAGCAAATAGAACAGCAATCCTGTATTATATTATTTTGTGGCCAACAATAACAATATAAAAACAGTATTTAATTATTTGATGAGCAAGGTAGCAGTATCTGAAGGTAAGGCATTAACTTACAAAGCACACCAACATGGATTTAAAAACAAAACAAATGTTTATTGCTACTCTATAACACAAGGTACTAATCTACACAAAACACACAAACGCACATACACACAAGCAGGTTGAGGACAGTCATGACGGAGAGTAAGGATTCAACTTCTAGCATTTGCTAAGTTCTTAGCATTGCAACCTGAGAGAAAACATAAATCAGAGAATTTCGCTATTCTTTACTACTTAAATATAATTCACACCAGTTTCAGCAATGGATAGAAACCTTGTTTGTGTTACTTGCATTCTGATGGAATTTTGGTTTCCTCAACTAGTCCAAAGGGAAATCCCGGTGAAGCTGATTGGTCAGTGTAGCGATTCCAATGACATGCTGGAATTCCCTCGTTGGTGGAGAGGGATTTCCTTACTTAACAGGGAAGTCGGCTTGGAGTTGGTTGCTACGGTTACGGATGTTGGATGAGGGGGCATTGTAGGTG
This sequence comes from Danio albolineatus, assembly GCA_903798035.1. Lineage (NCBI taxonomy): Eukaryota > Metazoa > Chordata > Actinopteri > Cypriniformes > Danionidae > Danio > Danio albolineatus. The sequence goes on from CAIGQQ010029329.1 coordinate 241,097, forward strand.
AAGTCTGCCCTGGGGTTTCTGTAGTTATGACAGAGTTTCAGAGTTCTGATGAGTTGACCCTGTGGCTTATTGTTTAGTCAGGCCTACACAGTGATTGTCCAATCAGAGAAGCTGTGGGAAAGGGTCACACCCCCATTCCCTCCTCTAGGAGGCCAGGTTGGCAGACCTACCTTTGATTAAAATAAAGTTTTATAACATGGACATTTTTCATAGTACGGTTTCTTCATACAAACCAGTGCGTTTGAAACTTTCCTAGCTTTCAATCAGTACCAAACATGAAATATTTCACAAACATTTGGTAGATTTTATTCACCACCAATTGCTATGACTCATTAACTATCCATAACATAACATAACATAACAACATAACATAACAATCTATACCGTTAAGTTAAACACATGGAACATGTACACAAATAAATTTAAACTAAGCATATTTCACTAATATAAACACAGTTTAACTTGAATGTCCATTCAAACTTTGGATGCTTTTTTGATTGCTGCTTTGTCTGCCTAAGGAATGTGTATTCCCTTGCAGACGCGGGTCGCAGGCACAAATCAAAAGGGCTTGCTGAGCAATCTCAAAAACTGGTCTGAGGGGTCATTGAGTATAGCTTCTTTTATTGTTTTAAGATGTAAAGTTAATTAGCGAGCATTTGTGATTGCAACTGGCAAGTCATCCTGTGGATAACCTTTAGCGGGGTGCCTGTGGATTGCTTTGAAAATGAAATCAATGCTCAGACATGTTGGCACCAATCGATCTTTTAAGGAAAATATGGTATGTGATTTGTTCCATTCTGAAAGGATCCATTGACTCCCTACATATTAGATATAAAAAAATTTAATCAGACAAAATACAGCTTCTTGAGTGGTCAATGATGTTGAAAATCAGGAGCCTGAAAATGTTTTGGATGGTGTCCCTATCAAGACCGCAACATTTTTGATTGACTAATTTTAGTATCTTATACAGTGTGTATTCTGAGAAAAGTGTCTTATATTAGACACACACATTAAGTTCCACCTGTCGAAAACTTAGGGATCAACACTTAAACCCTTTGTCAAGTCTCAAAAGCACTTCTCTCACTGCACACACATTTTCTGGCTATCCTCACACACACACACACTTCTCTATTCTCAGAAAATAACCATGTTCTATTTCAACTTTAGGAACACCCAGCCTTGAAGTAGAAAAAATAAATTAAAGAAGAGAAGGTAGGGAGGTTCAAGGAGAAGGAAAGACTGCTACTGACAGCTTTGGGTTTTACTGGGCAAGAAGTCGAGCGGAATGTTTTCTCATAGCTCAATGCACCGACCTCCATTAGAGGAAGTACAATAACAAAAAATCTCCACATAGAGATTTAATATTTCATGGCACTGTTAATCCACATTCACATGGTGTATGCATGGTTTTGCAGATAACCTTTGCAGATATTTCCCAAACTTCTCTCTGGCTGTTATTTTCATAATTTTTGTCATTTAATTATTCTTCATAATGATTGATTGTCCACATTAGACATTCTGCAAGTAACCTTACAACTACATTTCACATTCTACCATCAGGTGGATACTGTGGCAGAATGCATATGGGCTCTCTCTTTCACCTAGGGGCTGGGAAAACCATCAGAGGGACACATGGGAACATACTAAAAGAGAAAGACACACATATCTCTGGGTAAGGAGGAATATTATATCAAGCATGACACCATTCTTCTTTCCTCCCAAATGTCGTGACATTCATTCATTCATTTTCTTTTCAGCTTAGTCCCTTTATTAATCCGGGGTCGCCACAGCGGAATGAACCGCCAACTTATCCAGCATTTGTTTTACGCAGCGGATGCCCTTCCAGCTGCAACCCATCTCTGGGAAACACATCCATACATTCTCATTCACACACATACACTATGGACAATTTAGCTTACTCAATTCACCTGTACCGCATGTCTTTGGACTGTGGGGGGAAACCGGAGCACCCGGAGGAAACCCACGCAACCACGGGGAGAACATGCAAACTCCACACAGAAATGCCAACTGGCCCAGCCGGGGATCGAACCAGCGACCTTCTTGCTGTGAGGCGAACGTGCTAACCACTCGGCCACCGTGGCGCCCAATGTCGTGACAATTGCCTAATAATAAGGAGAAGATTGTAAAATCTGATAAATTGTTTGCCATTCTATAGATGTCTTTGACATGCAGCCAGGCCAGAGCCTCAGTTTAATGTGAGAGAGTCAGTCTGAATTCAATAGAAGAGAGTTTATTTTACCGTCAATGGCACATTAAATTTGCATTTGCGTTTCAAACAAGATACACAAGGCACAAGTGACACTATATACACCACATATACATTTTGTGGTAAATAACAGATATTGCACATAAATATTAAATTACATAATATGATTTAGAATGTTGCAGAACTAGGTTTGTCATCGGCATATATGTTCTAAGTTGATTGTTGATTTCGAATGCAGTGCTTCTCACATTTAATCTCACTGTGCATTTAGTGCTTGTGCAGCTTTAGGGTAACTTTAGGTCTCTTATATCCTCTGTGTCCTGTCTAGGAGCCACACATTAAAGTTCCAAAGATCTAGACACAGGTCCCAGATGTTGCAAGAAATGTAAGATCTAGGAAGCATCACCTTGTGCAAAGTCAGTGTAAGTACGCTGACTGGGGAAAATGCATCTTTGCACAGCTGCCTGCCAGTGCATCCATGTTGATGGGGGATTGGGTCAGGTAGTAAAACAGTTGGCAGTGGGAGGCTTTGTGGGAAGCAAACAGGTCCTTACTGCAAAAACAAGAGGGTATTTTTTTCTATTCATACCTGCCAACACTCCTGTTTTTCCCAGGAGTCTCCCGTATTTCAGACCCATCTCCCATTTTATTCATTCTCCTGGAAAACTTCTGTAATTTAACAAAACCTGTACCGACCAGGGATGTTGGCAGGTTGATTCTATCAAGCTTTTGTTTCTCAATTACATTAGCCTGGATGCCTATGATATAGCCTTGGCTAAACTTTAGCTAAGTTATTAAATGGTTGTTAATCAAAAAGGTGTTAGCCAGACAAATTGACAAAATTCTATTTAAATTTTGACTTTTGGATAATAAGCTGTACATTAAATTTGAGCTTCAGCTAGTCTTTTGTTAACTGTTACTCCCACACTAAAGATGAATGACAGATTATTTTACTTTGTCAGTTCTGTTGATCATAGTGCGCTTTAGTAATGGAGGTCTGCTATTAACGACAACAATTCTGTAACGACATTCTGTCTGCAGTGTGGGTATGGCCCATTTGCAGTATGTGTACAGTACAGATGCAGGAATTTGGGTAAGTGCTGATAGTATTGGTAGATGTTACACCACTGTTGTCACCTTACCTTCGAGGTGAGCGCAACATAATGTGAAAAGTGTCCTCATGTTGCTAGTTTGCCCTCTTTACTGGCATTTCAAACAATCCAGCCAATGGAGTCTCTTTGCCTCTGCTGTGGCCCCACTCCAGTACACCCCATTCATAGCAGTTGAAAAAAGCGTTCGGTAGAAGTGGGACAAACCTCCCTGTTTCCCTAATTATTCTGTTTAACGTGCCCAAGTTCCTCTTCTCCTGCTCTGGCCTCTGTTGGTCCAGATTGATCACTGGCATGTAGACCCTGGCAAATGAAAACCTCTTCACGAGCTAAGGGTCCTCGTTCAGGTGGTTGTTCAGATGAAAGGCAAACTTTTTTTGCTGCCAGGGATATAGCGGTTTTGTTCTTAAATAAGTGGATACCCTGTTCCATCCTAGCCACAGGGTAACTCATTGCTTGTGTGACCCCATCATTGATGTGGGAGAACCGGGTGATGTTGGAGTCCACCAGTATTAGTATTGGTCTTCCTGGAACTACCGACCAGGTTACCCTCCTCCCAGGGCTCAGTTTACCGTTTATCCCCCTCTCTTCCAGGAAGTCCTCCCAGACTGAGTTTTCCCAGTTGGAGCCTACTTAGTGGTCCAACCTCTATGGGGTAGCCCAGGGGGGAACCTGCCCAGGGGGTGTCCTCCCACCGGAAACCCTCCCAACAGGGATTTTACAAGGATTTATCTTACTACAGGGAATTTTCTCCAAGAAAGTTTTAGAGGAAGCTAGGGCAGTCCTTCTAGAGGGGGTCCTAGTCACCCTTCATCCTCTGGCTCTTTCCCCCTGCACATTAAAACATGTGCCTCTGTGAAGGTGACAGTGGGGGATCCACCAGGATCTCCACCACCAGCTCCGGTAGAATCTCAGGTAGCAATCTTCCTGCTCCTAGCCTTTGGTAACTTTCTGATCCTATTACTGCCTTTTCTAGATGCTCCTCATAATGGTCCTGGAGGACTCTGGTCTGTAGCCAATTTTTGGCATCCTTATTCAGCCCCATTTCCATGTGGAATGGAGTTACCGGACGCGCTGATCCGGCTAGGGCAGAGGTGCTCAACCCTGTTCCTGGAGAGCCACCCTCCAGCAGATTTCAGTTGCAACCCATATCAAACACACCTGCCTGTAATTATCAAGTGCTGTTCAGGTCCTAATTAATTGTTTCGGGTGTGTTTGATCAGGGTTGCAACTGAAATCTGCAGGAGGGTGGCTCTCCAGGAACAGGGTTGAGCACCCCTGAGCTAGGGTGTTGGACATCCTTAACAACCGGACTGGGGGCTGACTGGCCAGTTGGTTTTGCCTCAAGGTGATCGCATGGTAGTATGCTCTTTAAAAGAAGCCAAATTGTTAGGGCTAGGACTAAGGTTAGGGTCAGTAAATCGGACCTAAACCTTATAAGTAGCCTAGCAACAAGATACTACACTTTAGCAACTGCCCCACAAACTGTGATTAGCTGTGCTATCAAATGCTAACAATTATATCATGCTACTAGCATGACAACCATGCTAGAAGCATGATGCTTACAACAGTGATAGAGATAGGATTAGGACTAAAGTTAGTGTTAGGACTCGGGCAAGGGTAAGGGCTAGGACTAGTGTTAGGTTAGATTAGGCTTAGGGTTAGTGCGAGGGCTAAGGTTAGGACTTAGGCTAGGGTTAGAGCTAGGTTAAGAGGTAGGGGTAAGGTAAGGGTTAGGACTAGGGTTAGGTTCTGGAACATTACCACAACTCCCCCCATGCTTCAGCATCTGAAGTCCGCTGGTTTGGAATATGGACATCGAGGAAAGGCATTGGCCCATGCTTGTTAAATTCTTATCATCTGGAAATTGATCTGGCTTACTTTCTAGGATGCCAAGCCTATTTTTATAGGCTCATGGGCAGTGAAAACATTTCTGGATAAGAGAGTACAAAAATATTTTTTTATAATAATCATTATTATTATGACTTTTAAGCACTCCAAATGGGAATAAACTGCAAACAAGGGCCCTCAGGTAGGACTTTACTGATAGAGAGTTCCCTCTTTTGCCTATTTCTGTCAGGTCACTGGCAGGGGTGACACACAGGTGAAACTAATAAACATCAAGAAATGGCAGGAAACAGAACAAAGGGATCACAGCACATGGGAAAGTCACATGACATAAACACGGGGCACATGGAACGACAATTCCACAGAAATCATGACACACACACAGAACCCTAAATATGTTATTATTTTATATTTATATATATTATTTATCTATATTTTCTTTTAGGGTTGTTTGATATGTTTGTAAAATGTAAAAATGGTAAATAAATCAAACAAATCCATGTGTCCATGTGCATGTGAAAAGCTTCACTTCTATTTGACATCCCATTTGACCACAAAAATAATGATACAAAAATATATAAGAAAAAAATATATTTATCTGAAAACTTCAAATCACAAATAAACAGTGGATTTTTATCCCTCAAATACACGAAAACTACCTAGATGCCAAAAGGACATCAAATTGACATCTAACATTGGCATCAAAAAACAAGTGAAAAATAAATTACAGGACAGACCTATAATCGATTTTATATGTATTTTTAATGCTAATGTTACATAGCAACTTGATGTTGTTTTGACATGAAGGTGCTCACTGGGATACTGAAAACCTACTTCTTATAGGGGTCATCAACCTCAGCATCAGAGTCGTCAGGTTCAGGGGTGGCCCATGTAGATGGGTGAACTATACTGATCACACTCCCTGGACTGTTAAACAGGACCACCACTTAAAAGTCACACACTCACTTTAAATCTGTGTTCATACACAAGGACAATTCTTCCTCCTGTTTCCCATCTTTGTAGTCTCCTTGATGTTATCCCTCAGTTAATCTGCCCTTAAGCAAAGGAAAGTTCATTGATACAGTGAAGGTGTTACTCATTGTGTAAGTGGGGACTTGCAGGATTCACCTGCTACATTTACTCTGTCTACTTAGCTTCTTTTTCATAAACAATTCTCAAAAGTTTGAACGTTTACTTGTTTTTCAGTGTTAATTTTTAATTTCTTAAAATGCTGGCAGCTACTGTAGCTCTTTGTTACTCTCACATGGTCGCCCACTGAAGCTAAGCAAGGCTGCGCCTGCTCAGTACCTGGATGGAAGACCACATGGGAAAGCTGCTGGAAGTGGTGTTAGTGAGGGGGCGCTCAACCTGCTGTCTGTGTGGGTCCTAAGTGAGCGATGTCTTTCAGATGAGACTGTGACTCTCTGTCGCAGTTAAAAATGCTGGTGGTGGATGAGGAGACCCCCAAACCCCCCTACCTGTGAGCTACAGGACAAACTGGTAAGAGCAGAAACGCCGTCCATACAGAGGTAAGCAGTCAGCTGGTAAAGGGACGCCGTTATATCACCCCATAGTGTTCGTTTTTAAAGATGAAATGCAGCTATACGTATTTCTGGCTACATAATTCGCGATCTCCAGAAATATATATAGGGCTACGTTTTCAGAACAAGTGTTGGAAAAAAATACTCTCGTTAAATCAATTTGCTCAGTAAGTCATATATATATATATATATATATATATATAATTTTACTGCAGTTTACTTTTGTGGGTTTCTTTTCTCCAGTCTTTCAAACACACTGACAGGATATACACATGCCTCAATTGACAAATTTGTCACCGTTGTAGATCACTATTTGCACCAAGTTAATATAAGAACTGTGCTTGTTGAAATGTTGCCTTTTTTAGTTTGAAGTTTTAAATAATTACTTAAAATTATTTTTTTATGAATCCACTGTTCTTATAGATATATTAGTATTATTAGACCACGATTTCATTTCTTCTTTAAAACACCATACAGGCGAATCTTTTAAAATGGCACAGCCTCTTCAAGACAATGTTTTCCAAGTATCTCACTGATGTCCTAATTTAGAGGCAATCTGTTCATTTTCATCTGCTTATAAGAGCCAAACAAATGCGTTTGAAGTCATTTATCAAAGAATCAATACTGCAATGAAGTTTCTAATCTAATTGCTGTCACGCCACTAAAAGCTGTAGAAGCACTTTGCATTGAACAGACACAGCAGGGTCTCTGCAAGAAATTATGTTGTTTTTTTTCTTCTGCACAGAAATTCAACCCACTGTTAACCCTTTATTACTGCATCTACATTTTTAGAGACCATATATATCAATCGAATACAAGGACACTGAGTTGTTATGAGTCTTAAAAATGATTAGTTTGTTTCGCAATGGAACGTTTATGTGTCAAAATCATGATCCTACAAAACAAACCACATGTGTATATCACACCATCAATCATGAAGCACAAGGCACATATCAAATATCGTTGCTGCCTCAAAGCACTCAGGAGCTGGTTTTGACAGCTGACCACATTAAGATTTATGGTGGCATGTTCCATTAGGGAACTGTCCTACATATAACCTGTTCATGCATGCCACTTTTGTGCTAGATTTGTTTGCAAGGTCTTGATTATAAATTACCCACAATCTTAAGTATCCACATTTATTATACAAACAGTATGAAGCATATAATATTTTATACCTAACACATATTCATAGTACTTAATTTGTTAACACCTGTGTATGTTTTGAACAGAAAAATATTTTAAGCCCACATGCTCACTTGTAATTCATGCTCATGTAATTTTAAAACTAGGTTTGTCATCAGCATATATGTTCTGAGTTGATTGTTGATTAGAATGCAGTGCTGCAGGATGTTTTGGTGTTCATGGTGTATTCTCTCTCCCTGTTCCTCTTGCCCTCTGTGATGAGATTCACACTTAGAAACCAATGTCTCCATGCTGTTGTGCTGCGTATCAAGTGTGTTCTCTTTGCCTCTGCTTCTCACCTGCCTGTGGGGTCAACAGCTCCCTGTTTGATCTTCAGCCACTCAAGTGCTATAGTACACCTCCACTTGATACAAACAGAGGACGCTCTTCACTACATCCAAACAACATTTCTGCTGCAACAAATCTATTTCTATGATAGTATAGAACACTGTTTAAACTTCTAAACTTGGATTCTCAACTGGTGGTTTGTGACCAAAAAAATGGGTGATTGGTCTGTTCTGAGAGGATTGTGGACAGCAGGGAAAAACATTTAAATGCAAATTATTACAGAAAAAGGGAACATGATAAAGTATAATAAATAGTTGTTTACATTCAACAAGAATAAGTGTAGCTTATCCTGTGTCTGACTAATCCTTGTAACATTAACAAACATTAACTTTCTGTTCTGTTTAAAAACTCTTTCCTTTGATTTGACAAAAAATAACTGCTTTTCTTTTGCGTTTCAAATGATCAATTCATCTTTTGTTCTGTAGCGATTTTACTATGTAAATTGTGTCAGAGCAGCTTAACATAGAAGATTATAGTAAACTGACTCTGTGTTAGTCCAGTTTTCAGAGTTGAAGTTTAGTTTAGTCCAGTTCAGTGTGGTTTAAATTTCACTGCTGAAAGTCCAAACACTGAAGAGCAAATCCATCAATGCGCAGCTCCAAAATCCCAAAGCATGCAAGCCAGTGGCAACAGTGGCGAGAAACAAACTTCACTAACTGACGAAAGTGAAGGAAAAAAATCCTAGATAGAAACAAGGCTCAGTTGGGCATGATCATTTCTCCACTGGCCAAACTTCTTGTGCAGAACTGCAGTCTAGGCGCCGGGGACTGGAGAACTCTGGACGTCCATCGTGGAGAAGCTGCAGGTGGGAGAGGTCACTGGCTGGTGTACAGGCTGGCCCTTCAGGATCAATGCGAAGACTCGTCTGTCACTGGGGTCTTACAGGACTCATGCTCACCACTCCTCCATGACCATCACAGCAGCTACTCAGGATATGGCCAGGTCCAGGATTATGGACACCTCAGAAATAATAAAAACAGACTAACATAAGCGTAGATGGCGTACAAATTATAATGTCTTTTGGGAAGTGTTGCCAGCTCCGGCTGCCCTAAATAATGCAGACTAACAATCCTTTAGAGGATTTGGATTTCAAAAGCATTTGTGTTTTTATGTGTATGCTAATGCAAAGAGATGTGTCTTTAATCTAGTTTTAAACTGACAGAGTGTGTCTGCTTCCCGAACTGTGCTAGGAAGGCTGTTCCAGAGTTTAGGTGCCAGATATGAGAAAGATCTACCGCCTACAGTTGATTTTATTATTCTGGAATAATCAATTTTCCAGAATTAATTGACCGCAGTGGACGTGAGGGGCTATAATACACCAGAAGCTTCCTGAAATACTGGGGAGCTAAGCTGTTTAGGGCTTTGTAGGTAGTCAATAAAATGTAAAAAATTATATGATATTTAATAGGGAGGCAATGCGATGATGAAAGAACTGGAGTAAAATGATCATATTTCTTTGTTCTAGAAAGCACTCTAGCAGCTGCATTTTAAACTAGCTGAAGTTTGTTAATTAGGCCAACAGGACAACCGCCTAGAAACGGAGTAGTCTAATAGTCTAATCGAGAAGTCATGAAAGCATGAATAAGCTTTTCCGCATCAGACACTGACAGCAAAGTTTGGCAACATTTTTAAGAGGAAAAAACACAGTTTTACAGTTGTTTGTAATCTGGCCTTCAAATGACAGGTTGCTGTTAAAAATCTCCTGAAACTTTTGACTGATGATGAGAACTTAAGCTAAGAAACAGTGTAGGTTTTTGCGTCTGACGTTTTTGGGTAAAATAAATAGGTTTTTTTCTGAATTTTCTAATAAGAAGTTGTTAGTCATCCACTTTATCTGATTAAATCAGATTAAAGATAAGATGCTACTGCAGAATGGTCAGAGAGATGTGCACAGATGTGGACTTGTATGTGTGTGCTTCTGCTGGTAGTATTAGTGAGAAGGTTTTTTCTATTATTGGAAGCACAATGTGTGCTTAAGGGTGTTGTCTTACATGACTGGTTAATAAAAAGGACACCCACACTGATCCTGAAATCTTTTGACTTTTTTATATTAAATTTGAAAGGAGAAGCAGTCTCTCTTGAAGACTGAAGAGTCATGGAGACTGGCCAGTGAACCTCAAACTCAGTGGGTTTCAACAACTGGAAATAAAGATCTGCATTGTTTACAATGACATGTACTACAGAGGTTCTTAACTCTGGCCTTCAAGATCTCTCCTGCAGAGTTTAGGACCAAATTTGTAGCAATTCTACAATTCTCAGGACATTGATTAGCTTTTCCATGTGTGTTTAATTAGGATTGGTGCAAACTTTGCAGAAAACAAAATAAAGGCCAGAGCTTAGAACCAATTCAATTTCAATTCACCTTTACTTGTATAGCGCTTTTACAATGTAGATTGTGTCAAAGCAGCTTCACATAAAAGGTTATAGTAAATTGAAAATGTCAGTTTAGTTATTAATGTTTGAGTTCAGTTCTGTTCAGTGTTGTTTAACATTCACTACTTAGAGTCCAAACACAGAAGAGTAATCCATCAATGCGCAGCTCTAGCTGCAGTCTATGCGCCGGAGGTTGGAGAACTCGAGGCTCATCTGTCCTTGGAGGGTCACAGGAATTCCTCTTGCTTGCTACTCCGCCAAGCAGCTGCTCTGGATACAGCTAGGTCCAGGATTATGGAGCCTTGGAATCATCTCGTCGCGGGTCTTGGATCGCATCCGTGGCGGACAACCACCATTGTACACTGTTGTGTGCATCTGCAGTGATTCTGTACTGTTGAGCTGAGTTAGAACATGGCCATATTTGTGGGCCAGAAGCTTTTTTACAGTGTTAATGACAACTTTAATTGCTGCATTCTTAATCAGTTGCAGATGTTTGATAGTATGGCTAGAGGCTTGCTTAGAGAGCAGGGTTGAATGAATGAATGAATGAATATACATAGCAGTTTTAACATGTATTGTTATACACCCTAATCACTTACAAGCATATGAGGGGGTCTCTTATTGTCAGCACAGTGTGCTCACCAAACACCAGCTGCAGATGAAGAAGATAAACAGCGATAGAGCCAATTCAGAGAATAGTGATTATTAGGAGGCCATGATAGGTAAGGACCAATGGAATTTGGCAAGGAATTGCATAGCTGTGATAAGAAGGGCCTGGTGTTCATAAAATGCTTGGTTGACATGAGGATCTGCTTGTTTTACCCTGTCAAAGCATTCAGCAAGCTTATGAACATAGAAAACGATTTTGTCAGTAACAGGACTTCAGTACAGTAACTTAAAGTCTTAATTAAATTACTGTCCATGAGGGTTTTTTTCTGCATGAGAATGGCAAGGACTTGTTTGAACAAAACTCATTCAAATGTTTTAGAGATGACTGAAAGAAGGGATACCAGTCTGTAACCAAACCCAATTTACCATAGCCTGATTCACTGTGAGGCATTGGATGAGAGCTGTATAGTTAAAGAGTCTCTGCTGGGCCAGGAGACATTTCTGATTAGAATGTTCTTCCTAAGAGTGCATGGGTTTCTTACAAGTCTCAAGGTCTTCATGAGGCTCAAGGTTTGATTTTAACTGTGCATTCAAGCCTCCCTTTGAGTGTATTTCTGAAGAGAAAAACAGGGAGATTAGAAGAAGAAGAGGTGGTGAGATTGTGGGAAAAAAAATGTCAGCTGATACAGTGCAATGTCTGCTGCCTATATACTCGTGTGATTATGATTGACATACCTAAATTATTAGGCCCCTCCCCCCTACATTCAATTATTGACATTCTGCAGTTGTGATCTTAACTGGTCTTTTAATAAAATGCCAAGTTTTTGCATACAGCAGTCTGTCTGCAGACAATGATGCTTTCTCAGCCATGCAAGCAACTTAAAGGTTTTCTATTATGCTCTTTAACTAAGGCTTGATTTTGTTTGAGAGTGTACTAGAAAAATGTTTTCATGCTTGGTGGTTAAAAAAAAAATCAAGTTAGTTTTTCTCATAATTTACATTATTACAGTACTTTTATCCTCAGCCTGGCACAAACAGCTTGAATAGTTCCAGGTTTGATGAAGGCCCATTTTCCAAAACAAATGAAATGTGTTGTGATTGGTTAGCTATCAGTGTTTCACTGCCAAGTCTCTTTCCAAAGCAGCAAGTGTAAAGCCCAATCTCACAAGAAAAAGGGTCTATAAATACTATACCTAACTTTAATAATAATACAGTACATAACTATTTTATCTAATGTCAGAAAAGTGTTTAATTCATACAAATTTATTTGTGTTTCATTCATCTGAAAATGTGTAATATTTAAAAGAAGACCAACCCCTTATTAGGGGATGAGCAAATCATACGAAGTGAATGAGACTATACAAATGATTACAAATTTGCCACTAATTCAGTTACAAATTGCAGTGAGAATGCATTGGGCAGTGGTTTCTGGTAGAAATTTAAAGTGCAGATTTGTGCATTGGAAGTGAATTCAATTAGAACCAGAAACACAGTACAAACATAGTGGATGCCCAAGGCCAACAGGTTAAATGATTGTCCTTAGGTAAAAATTTTTGAATCATTGTTAATTAAAATGCAACCCAATATAAAATAGTATTTTAAGACTTTCCATATTGGGTGCAACGGTGGCGTAGTGAGTAGCATGTTCACCTCACAGCAAGAAGGTCGCTGGTTCGAGTCTCAGCTGGGTCAGTTGCCATTTCTGTGTGGAGTTTGCATGTTCTCCCCATGGTTGCGTGGGTTTCCCCTGGGGTGCTCCGGTTTCCCCCACAAGTCCAAAGACATGTGGTATAGGTGAATTGGGTAGGGTAAATTGTCTGTATTGTATGACTTTGAATGAGTGTGTGTGGATGTTTCCCAGAGATGGGTTGCAGATGGAAGGGCATCCGCTGTGTAAAACAAATGCTGGATAAGTTGGCGGTTCATTCCGCTGTGGCGACCCCAGATTAATAAAGGGACTAAGCCGAAAAGAAAATGAATGAATGAATGATTTTCCATATTGGTACAGTGGCTCAGTGATTATCACTGTCGCCTCACAGCAAGAAGGTTACTGGTTCGAGTACTGGCTGGACAAGTTGGCCTTTCTGTGTGGAGTTTCCATGTCCTCACCATGTTCGCAAGGATTCCTCTGGGTGCTTGGGTTTTGTCCATAGACATGCACTATTGGTGAACTGATCAACTAAATTGGAGGTAGTATGTGAATGTGAGAGTGTATGGCTATTTCCCACTGCTGGCTTGCAGCTGGAAAGCCCTCCTCTGTGTAAAAAAAAAAAACTATGCCATAATAGTTGGTGAATCATTCTGCTGTGGTGGCCCCTGATAAATAAGGAACTAAGCCAAAGGAAATTGAATGAATGATAATTTTCCATATTATTAATCAGATGCATAAATATGCATACACTTGCTTTGTATGAACAAAAAATCTGTGAACAGTATAATAACTGGCTGCTGCATATCCAATATGGTACAATAATAAATATGAAGGAAATTTGGATAATGTGACAGGAAAATTAACATGACACCTAACTAAATAACAAAACTGGCACCAAAGCTTGCACAATTTTCTTTTACACACTCAAAAATGTTTCCACAAAAGGAGTTCATGCATAGAGGATGTACAGTCAAGCACAAAATTACTCATATCCCTGGAGATTTTTTTATTTTTTAGCATATTTATCTCACTTAAGTGTTTAAATTGGCAAAGAAATTTAAATATTAGTCAAATATAGCACAAGTAATCACATCATGCAGTTTTGAAGTAAAGGTTTTTATTATTAAAGAAAAAACAAAATAAGAAAACTACACAGCCCTGTGTGAAAAAGTGGTTGCCCCTAAACCTGATAACTGGTTGAGTCACTCTTAAAGTGCTATAGAGGAATTTTGGGCCACTCATCTTTGCAGAATTATTGAAATTCAACCACATTTGAGGAGTTTCGAGCATGAACTGCTCTTTTAAAGTCATGCCACAGCAGCTCAATTGGATTTAGGTCAGGACTTTGACTAGGCCACTCCAAAGTCTTCATTTTATTTTGGCTGGACTTTCTCCTTGAGGATATTTTGGTACACCCCAGAATTCATGTGTTCCATTTATCACAGCAATTCTTCCATTCTACCACTAGCATGCTTTATTGTTGGTGTGATGTTTTTTTTATTTATTTCTGAAATGCAATGTTACTTTTACATAACACCTAATAATGGGACACACACCTTCCAAAAAGTACAACTTTTGTCTCATCAGTCCACAGAGCATTTCTTCAAATGTTTTGGGAATCATCAAGTTGTTTTCTGGCAAAGCTGAGATGCCGTCTTTCCAATTAGTAATCATATTTGTTTTGGCTAAATGTGAAAGAGCACCTATGGTGAAAATCATCTTTTTGAAGCTGTTTGGACAGTACTGTGTGTAGGTATAGTGCAAAAAATCTGTTTACATCTGGACTATTCTTTGTTTTTCCCTCTTGACAATTGAGCATTCATTTATTTTCCTTTTGGCTCAGTCCGAAGCGGAATGAACCTCCAACGTATCCAACATATGTTTTACACGGCAGATGCCTTTCCAGCTGCAACCCAGTACTGGGAAACATCCATTCACGCTCTTACACTCCAGCCAATTTAGTTTATTCAATTCACCTATAGTGCATGTCTTTAGACTGTGAAGGAAACCAGAACAAACCCACTCGAACACAAGGAAAATCTGCAAACCACACAGAAATGCCAACAGACTCAGCCTGGACTCAAACCAGCGACTATTTTGTTTGAGGTGACAGTGCTAACTACTGAGCCACCTGGTTGCCCCACATTTGAACATAATACACTTTATGAATATATAATGACATTACTACTGTTTTGCTTCATAAAATGTTAATTTTGCACACAGACAACTTTCTATTCTCTATATGCATGCCAGCAAAATCAGACTTGGGGTGGAAACAATTGCTAAACAGGTGTTCATTTAAAATTGGTTGCTTACACAGACTTGCAAACTTACTGGGCCTCATTTATCAAAATGACAGAAAAGTGGGTGTACAGTCATTTAAACGCAAAACTTGGTATTTATCAATATGGATGTGTGCGGCGTTTGAATCTCAGCAATCAGAATCTCAGCAAGTTTTATGCAAGTCTTTACCTGTTGGCTGTCTAAAAGAAAATACCTAAGATTACTTGTTTTTATTTTTATTACTTGTCTTTAAGAAGCAAAAATGTAGAGTTTATATTTAGAATTTACACAATATTCATATAAAATTACAATTTCATCATGTGCATATAATGAGTGAATTGTGCATTCATTTTCTTGTCGGCTAAGTCCCTTTATTAATCTGGGGTTGCCACAGGGGAATAAACCGCCAACTTATCCAGCATTTTTTTTTTTACGCAGCGGATGCCCTTCCAGCCGCACCCCATCTCTGGGAAACATCCATACACACACTTTCACACTCATACACTACGGACAATTTAGCCTACCCAATTCACCTATACCACGTCTTTGGACTTGTGGGGGAAACTGGAGCACCCACGCAACCACGGGGAGAACATGCAAACTCCACACAGAAATGCCAACTGACCCAGCCGGGGCTCGAACCAGTGACCTTCTTGCTGTAAGGCGAACGTGCTACTCACTACGCCACCGTGGCACCCTGAATTGTGCATGTACATGGTAATTTCAGTACTAACTCATCAGGATGCATTCTTCTTATTCCATCATGGTAATCTGGCAGCAATCATCATAAACAGTAGGAAAGCGTTCTGTTGCCATAAGTCCACAAATTGTTCATCCATTTGATCTCTGTTTTGTTTTGCCATTTTAACAAGGTTCCTGTTAGACCCATGTCAAGCAAATTGTGCCAACATCTGGAAAAAAAAGCGTTTACTCTTGTCATGACTGGGTCTGTCACAAAGGCACAGGATCGCAGGAATTATCAAAACACGTATTTATTAACATAGCACTCACTGGAAACACTAGAACATCAAAACACAGGAATCATGGGGTGAAGACAACATAGAATGACATTGAACAAGGAATGAACTAAACATAGGGACTTAAATACACAACATATAATGGGTCTAATTACCAAAGATATTTACATTAGATATCGCCTACCCTGCTGTTGTCTATTAGAAGGAATGCTTCAATAGAGCCACCATTTTAGTACAGGGTAGCGCTTCATTGAAATTAATGCGGGACCAAGGTGCAGTGGAGGACTGTGGCCATCCAGAGCCAGAGTTATATACATACACTCATATATCTATGATCGGGAGTTTTCCCAGTGGTCAGTATGCTATTTTATTTTATTTTTTAATTACGGAAATTATAATTTGACATCACTTTTCTAAATCGATAAATGAGTGTTCGCACAGCCATTGCCGACAAAGAGCATGTGATTGTGTGCATGGAAATGCATACCTGTCAACCCTCAAGTTTTTCCTGAGATTCTGATTTTACAGTTCTATCCCACTATCATCCCGCAAAGGCATTTTTTCCCGTAATTCTCCTGTTTTTTAGTCTTTCTCTGAAGGGTGGCAATAAGCATTAAAGAACCGATCCTCCCTATCAGGGGCGCCGCTAGCAATTTTGGGCCCCATGAACAAATATGAGGATGGGCCCCCTACTACCAAGCTAGCTATCCAAACTCCTTATCTGCAATGTAGTTATACTGACGTATGCATTTTATTATTGATTTTATCCACGACTTATCAGTATTTAGTAAAGCCGCCTTTCCACTGCACACGACAAACGACAAGCGACAGGCGAGTAGTCCGGGAGCTGCGTGGAGTTCCGATCATCTCCGTATGCGGAAAATTCGGATCCGATTTGGGCCGCGGATCCGTTGAAATATTTGAACTTCTGCGACTAGACCGTTTGCGACCGGCCGGCCGGAAGTGATGTGTTTCAGTGTTGTCCAAGCAGGTTCGTGCGCGCGAGATGAGAAATAGGGTTTTTTCGTTATTTTTTGGAATCAGAAAAAGTCTGTATTAAATAAAAAAACATTTCTATTCATAAATGAGCAATAAAAATATTATTATAGACCTTTTAGCGGCCTGTAGGTTTCAGTATTCATTTATTCATCCATTCAATCAACCATGGTGAACACACGGATAATAAAGGCTTTTGCTCTTGCACTACTATTTCGGACACTGCGAGAATCCTTTATTTCTGACACTGCTAGAATCAGCGTCTCCCCCATGGTGCCCGACAACACTGAAAATACTGTGCGACTGCAACAAGGGGGCGTATTCAGACAGTCGTGTCCAAATGTCGTGTGCAGTGGAAAGGCGGCTTAAGAGAACGGCCATGACTGTAGCTAGCAGATGATTTATTGTTCAAATGTAAATGTAGTACAAATAAAGGCACAGTTATCAAATATTCACTGAAAATTGTACATTTCTAAACACACAAAACTAAACACCAATGTGTCACTATTTAAATAACTGTACTGCAATAGTGTCTCATACAATGTGCAATACACTTTGATTGAGGATTTTGTAAGCAAGAAGGCCAGGCATTTAGCACTTGGAATTTAAATTACTGTCAGGTTAATCAACAGACCGTTTCAAGTGTATTTATGTTGTGTTTATTTGGTTTGCAGCGTGCTGGATTTTGCTCTCTGTTTATAAAAATTTGTTTCATTTTTTTTTATTTTTATTATTTGCCGGCAAGAAGGCCAGGGTTTTGCCATTTAAGTAATGGTCAGTTTAAACAAAAGAACATTTCTTATTTATGGGTCTCACTGTAATATAATTTTGTGTCTTATTGATTTAGTGTATAGTGTGTCATTTGGGATGCAGCTAATGAAATAAATGACCAAAATACCAAATAATAGCCTACAGGGCATGAGTGTAAACGCATTCACCATCGGGAGGCGCTATAATCACTCTCACAGGAGAATACTGCTCTCACAATCCAAAATAAATAAAGTTATCCAACATGTGGGCCTGATAGCTTCGCTCCTTCTGTTACATGCTCAAAGCTGTGGTCGTTGAGTGTGTGAAGTGTCCATCATTACACACTTCTGTTTACCGGCTGAATGTGTGCATCATCCGGGTAAATAAAGTGTATTATTGTTCGAGTTTTCAGTGTAAACGCACTACTTACACTATTTATACTAAAAAATGGCGTAGAATAGTGCATATGCATGCGATTTGGGATGCAGCTGATGTTAACCTCGAGGACATCGCTGCTTTGACACCTGACGACCGCACTCAACTCTCTTCCCGCTACTGAACCAAACATTGAAAGAAGGGGGGTGCAATTTGACAGTGACAGTTGTGACAGACACGAGGGGCAGATATAAGCCGTATTTTTTTTTTTATTTCTAATAAATTGTTTTACTTGTAATTTAGAGATACATTCATAATTTATATTACATTATAGTACTGTTATTAATTATAAAGCAGATCTCTGTGGGCCCCTAGAGTGCATGGGCCCTTAGAATCGTCCTAACTTCCCCCCCCCTTAGCGGCGCCCCTGCTCCCTATATGCAATCCATACTGCCCAACCGGCAGGGGCCGCCCTTGCTCTTAAATGCGAGTCTCTTCTATGCTTTTGTTTTATTTAGGCATGAACACACTTTGAAATAGTGATAATATGTTGACTGTAGCAAACTTTTATATACAGAAATGTAGATTTGTTAAAGTTTCTCTGTTTCAAAGCATTTAAAAATGATTTCAACATTTTATATAAATCCATAAAACAGGTTAAAACAAAAAGTGCCTCAAAGCACTCTAAACTTTTGTCAGCTTATATGGACTGACCCCCCTGAATGTATTTTCATTTGTATTATTTAAGGTTTTACTTATGTTAATAATAATAATAATAATTATTATTATTATTATTATTATGTATATTTTCTTTATTATATGCTGCTTGGATACATTGTTATGTATTTTTAACAATGGAAGTTGAAAATAAATAAATAAATAAATTGAACGGAAGCCCTGGCTGGCTGATTGAAATTAAAAGTCTGTGTGCTTATACCCCATTGTTATTTTTTGAAAGGCAAAAAAATTAAAAACGTAAAAAAAACAAAACACACACACTTTGAAATAAATATAAAAATGACGCGATTCCCTTACTTTTCATTACAGGTGCCATCGCCCCATATAGTGGTGCATGGCTGTCAGCTGACACGCTTCATAATGATAAATAGACGCTGTTTCCCAAATGGATTCTGAACAAGCGATTTGAAGCAGAGGGAAAGTCTGTGATTTGGGTGCCCGTTTGAACAGACTTAAACATAATTAATAATAATAACGTATAAAGATGTAAGTCTCGATGTTTTTTTTTTTCAAACACAGTTAATTTTGTTTATACAGTGAAGAAAAGATTAATAAGATTTGATAACCTGATTCTATTTCTTTATAATAGCTATTAAAATAATAGGCTGAACTGTTTGCAAATATTTGCTGCTAATGTATAATATTTATTTTTGTAAATAATAATAATAAAACATATTACTGACTGTTTAACTGTTTATTTACATTGAAACAGCTCCAAATAACCAGATTTAGTAATTTGGGGATGTATTTTTAATTTTATTTTATTTCTTATTTATATTTATTTATTTTTTATATTTTTTATTATGGAGGGCGCATCTCTTATTTTCACATCCCAATGTTGACAGGTATGGGAAATGTATTATCCTCTGTCCCTGTTTAATTTGATCTAATCCCTGTCCTGAAATGCACCCCTCTCCTGCTTTCACTTCTCATTCTAATGGAGGGAGCAATCATTCATGTGAATGAATCTCTGTGAATGCATCTCGGTACAAACGACTCCTTTACCTAGCCAACAATAATACAAGTTTCTGGCACAGCAACCATCTTGTTGTCATATTTCATTTACATTGTTTGCTGATTTCATTCAACAAAACTAGCATAAGCCTAGAATTTAGTGTGAATTTAGTGTTTGCCTTTTGGTTTGTACTGTATTATCATTAAGCACAAAAGTTTATGGCGCCACGGTGGGGTAGTGAGTAGCATGTTCGCCTCACAGCAAGAAGGTCGCTGGTTCGAGCCTCGGCTGAGTCAGTTGGCATTTCTGTGTGGAGTTTGCATGTTCTCCCCATGGTTGCTTGGGTTTCCTCTGGGTGCTCCGGTTTCCCCCACAAGTCCAAAGACATTTGGTATAGGTGAATTGAGTAGGCAAAATTGTCCGTAGTGTATGAGTGTGTATGATGTTTCCCAGAGATGGGTTGCAGGTGCGTAAAGCAAGAAGGGCATCCGCTGCGTAAAACAAATGCTGGATAAGTTGGCGGTTCATTCCGTTGTGGCGACCCCGGATTAATAAAGGGACTAAGCCGAAAAGAAAATGAATGAATGAATGAACAAAAGTTTGTAACATACAAAAACAAAATCTTACCTATGAAATGTTATGCCTTTATGCTTCGTTTTCTTTGTTTACTCATTACTACACCCGTACACAGCACTAAAGTCCAGCATCTTCACATTAGCTTTAGGCCCAATCCCAATTCTACCCCTTAGCCCTTACCCTTACCCCTACCCCTCGTTTTGCGCGTTCACGTCAAGGGGTAGGGGTGTCCCAATTCTCTTTAGCTTGAAGGGGTAGGGCTAAGTGCAAGGGGTATACATCCCTTCGAACGAAGACTTTTCAGGACCACACTTCAAACGGAGGGGTAAGAAAATTACCCAGAATACACCTGCCACAGTGGCAGGATAGCTGAACCCAGAAGTAAGGAGATCCACAAATTTGTATTTTTTGTCATTATTACTAATTTTTACGACAAACAAACACGTTTTATTATATTCATAACCGCGTTCGTGTTTTACCGTCATGCTTTAAAAAAAAAAAACGCAAAAAAACCCCGATAAATTTTGCGATCTATAATCCATAATCATAACTCCAGTACAGCGGTCCCAGAACATTCTGACACACGATGACTCTTGAATATCCTGTCAGTAATGTCTAGTGGCTGTGAATGAGCTGTTTACAGTGTCTGCTATAATGTTAATGTTGTTTTCGTGTGTTTACATAGATACACATTGCCACTGTGTAAATACACAGTACAGTTACGATCTTATTGCCACATTAGACGTTATGATAACATAATATACGCCTTCAGTGATTTCCTGAAGATAAACACCAAACAATAACACAACTGGAGTAACTCCAGCAGTCGTGATTATCTGATCTCATATAAAGCAAGAGATTGCGATGACAAATGATGACGTGTGCAGGTGTTGAAGTGCTGGCCCAATTCTTAGGGGTAAGTTTTGAAGCCCTTCCCCTTAACCCTCGGTTGTAAGGGCCAAGGGGAAGGGGAAGGGCCAAGGGGTAGGGGTACAAAATAGAATTGGGATTGGGCCTTAGTCTTGACTAGTGCAGTTGAATAACAGTTGTCCAAGGAGCACTGTACAAATGTGACCGCACTATTGACGCATTCCCAGGGTCCGTATTTGATATCTATTGTGTATATCTATGACTGATTACAAACAGGAGAGTCACAGGTGAAACTCATGAGACTAACAACAAGCGGGAAAACTGAACAAAGGGATCATATGATAACAAAAGAGGCGTATGAAACAACTCAGACCCTGACAAATCTGGATTTTTAATCATAAAAAAAATGAGTAGATTAATCTGTTAATCAATATTTCTGTTTTTAGAATATGAACTTTAATCGAAAATGATGTAAGTGTGTTCTATAACTGCCTCTAGCTTAAGATGTTTTGATGAGTGGTACAACATGTCCTTTAAATTACCCAGCAGTAAATCTGGTGGTCTGGTTAATGTACAGCTGTTGAAATAAATCGACACAACTGAAAAGATTTCAAAATATTACATCCACAGGGATATCACTGTGTCTTTGGTATATTTCTCACGTATCCCAGGTTGAGTGTTCTGTCTTAAAGTGTCTGCTGCTCTATATAGTGTGACCCGGGGGCATGAAATGATTAGACGTGAAGTCTAAAGTTTCTCTGCTCTCAGACCGCTTTAATACCTATTAGGCACTCTTGCAGCTAAAAAAAAAAGAGTCTAGACATTGTTCTATTCATTTCTCTTTGAAGTTTAATTAAACCAAAAGCTTACGTCAGCTACTGTAGTTTAGTACCGCAACAGAAAACAAGCTGTTTGCTATGAATCTGAAGTATTGTATTGTAAAGTCTGCATTCTGATGTTTGAATAAATTAGCCTGCACAGCTGCAAATGTTGAAACCTTGGTTGGCAGTCAAGTTTTATGCATATATTTTAATGCCCTGTCAGATTGTGTATGAACAAAATGGTGCTTTGGCAATTAAATTACAAAATCATAATGACTATACAAATGTGTATTTCAAAAAACGTTCAATATTTAACTTTCATGTAAAATTAGATAAATACAGTGAGTGACCCTGAGCTAGACCCAGCTACCAAAATTCCTGCAGATCAGGGCCCAGATAATAATAATAATAATAATAATAATAATAATAAGACATTTATTTATATAGCGCCTTTTTAGTGCTCAAGGACACTTTACAATGAATGTAACAAAAAGACATAGTACGAACAGACATTTAAACAAAGACACCATTAGGCATTCCTGTCAACATTGTATGTGAAAATAAGGGATATGGTCACCATATTAAGGGATCCCCCCATATTAAATATAGTCTTCTGGAGCTGTCTCATTGTTAATAAACAGTTAAACGGTCAGTAATATTCTTTTATATTGTTATTTACAAAAGAAAAAAAAATAGTATACATTAGCAAACAGTTTAGCTTATTAAAATTAGCTATTATAAAGAAATAGAATCAAGTTTTCAAATCGTATTAATCTTTTTCTCATTGTATAACTTAAACATTCTGAATAAAGAGCAACGAATGAATCTCATTTCTTTAGATTTTTTGTTTGATTACATTAAATAACAGAGGTGTCACTTTAAAAATGCAGACATCTAATGTTATAATGAAAGCATTCGATTGCTTTCCTAACGTTTTATGCTCATTTAGGACAAAATTAGTTGTGTTTTAAAAAAAAAAAAACCAACAACATCAAGATCGATACCTTTAGATGTTGTTATTATCAATTATGTGTATATGTCTGTTTAAATATGCACCTAAAACCCAGTATCCACTTTCACTACGCTTCAAATCACATGTACAGAAGCCGTTTGGGAAACAGCGTCTATTTATCACTATGGAGCATGTTGGAGGAGGAGCGACGGCACCTGTAATGAAAAGGAAAGGGAATCCTGCAGTTTTTATATTTATTTCAAAATGTTTTATGCCTAAATAAAACAAAAGCACAACACTAACTTACATTTAAGAGCAAGGGGCGGCCCCTGGTGATTCGGCGGTATGGGTTGCGTATAGGGAGGATCGGCTCTTTGATGTTTATTGCAACCCCTTCTGAGAAAGACAAAAAAGGGAGAAATACGGAAAAATGGTTTTACGAGATAATAGCGGGATATAACTGTAAAATACGGGAGAATCCCGGGAAAAACAGGAGGGTTGACAGGTATGCCATTAGGTTCACAAACATACTGTCACGCTCTTGAATAGAAAAAAACAAAACAAATACGAGGATCCAGAATGCAAGGTCCTTTAATGACCAGATAGGACAGACAGTCACAAAAATGAACAGAAAAAGAATAAAGCGTGAGACAGAAGGGAATACAGGGAGTCCAGAAATGATGATCTCCAGAACCGCTGACAGATCCAAAAACAAGCAGGGCGTCCTGGCAGATACAGAGCACAGAATGAGCGATAACGAACTGACAAGATACAACGACTGCCACGCACCTATATACAGAGAGATAATTAGACACAGCTGACAAAAATCAGCATAGCTAATAAGCAACCATGTGATGAAAACAGAACGCTATACCACGCACATGAATGAGCAAAACAAAACCATAAGACAAAAACAGAGACACACCAGAAAGTGCGCATAGCCTGCAACCGTGACACATACAAGAAGTCAAATATAACAAGCTGGAAATACAAAACAAGACCCTTAAGACAAAGAGTACAGTTTGATCAAACAAAGTAGTCAGTTTATCAAATCAGAGGTGTAACATTCAGAAAACAGTAGAGTTTTAAGTAAAAATTTAAATTCTGAGATATTATTAACAAAACAAAGTGAGCATGGTAGAGAGTTCCAAAGTTTGTGTGCAATGACGCTCAATGATCTGCCTGAGTCAGAGGAACGTAATGAGCGAGTAGGGATGTAGGGGACAGGCGCGTGTTGCAAGGATTAGAGGGAGCTAGGCCATTTAAGGAACTAAATGCAATGAGGAGAATTTTGAATTTAAAACACAACCCAGACTTATTCTGAAAACGTAGTCCTATATATGTTTCTGGAGACCGCAAAATACATCTCAGGAGGTACGTATTTTTGCACTTTTTGTTTTCGCGAATCCATGAGAGGCCACTGTGTATGCTTTTTGAGATCTAAAATGTTTCTCGTGAGTGCAGTTCATACCTGCTATTCTCATGTAAGCCCACCAGAGGCCGCTGTCGACAGACTGTTTGACTGACTGAATAACTGACTGACTGACTGACCAATCGACTGACCCACCCTCCTCCTTCCCTAAACCCAATCAAAATTTTATCGATTGACCCACCCACACACTTCCCAAAAAAAGCAATCCAGAAAAAGATTCAATTCAATTCAATTCATCTTTATTTGTATAGCGCTTTTACAATGTAGATTGTGTCAAAGCAGCTTCACATGCATTATAAACAATTGAAACAGAGTCAGTCCAGTTTTCAGTGTTGAAGTTCAGTTTAGTTCATTTCAGCGTGGTTTAATAATCACTGCTAAGAGGCCAAACACTGAAGAGTAATCCATCGATGTGCAGCCCTACAAGTCCTGAACCATGCAAGCCAGAGGTGACAGCGGCAAGGAAAAAACTTCACCAATTGGCGAAAGTGAAGAATTAAAAAACCTCGAGAGAAACCAGGCTCAGTTGGGCACAACCATTTCTCCTATGGCCAGACGTCTTGTGCAGAGCTGCAGTCTATGGCGCCAGGGCTGGAGAACGCTGGACATCCATCACGGAGAGACCACAGGTGGGTCACCGGCTGGTGAACAGGCTGGCCATTCGGGAACAATGCGAGGACTCGTCTGTCACAGGGATCGTCTTACAGGGATCGGTCTCATGCTCTCCACTCCTCCATGACCACCACAGCAGCTGCTCAGGATACGGCCTGGTCCAGGATTATGGAAACCTCGGGAATAATAAAAAACAGACTAACATAAGCGCAGATGCCGTTCAAATTATAATGTCTTTTGGGGAGTGTTCCCGGCTTCGGTTGCCCTAAATAATGCAGACTAACAATCCTTTAGAGGATTTGGATTCCAAAGCATTTGTGTTTTATGTGTATGCTAATGCAAAGAGATGTGTCTTTAATCTAGTTTTGAACTGACAGAGTGTGTCTGCTTCCTGAACTGTGCTAGGAAGGCTGTTCCAGAGTTTAGGTGCCAGATAAGAGAAAGATCTACCACCTACAGTTGATTTTGATATTCTGGGAATAATCAATTGTCCAGAATTAATTGAGCGTAGAGGACGTGATGGGCTATAATAAATCAGGAGCTCCCACAAATACTGGGGAGCCAAGCCGTTCAGGACTTTGTAGGTAGTCAGTAAGATTTTAAAATTTATACGATATTTAATAGGGAGCCAATGCAATGCTGAAAGAACTGGAGTAATATGATCATATTTTTTTGTTCTAGAAAGGACTCTAGCAGCTGCATTTTGAACTAGCTGAAGCTTGTTAATTAGGCCAACAGGGCAGCCGTCTAATAATGCATTACAATAATCTAATCGAGACGTTTTAAAAAGATAAATCCCTCATCTCATTTTTACCACGTTTCCAGATTTTACCACATTCTCACCCTGTTCTTTACTGGTTTATTTTATTTTTTGGATTCTGTTTTTGTCTTAACTGCTTTCTGGAACCGGTCTTCAACGCACTCAAACCCCATCATGGTCAACTCCTCTCTGCGTCTCAAGTTCGCCGACGTACATGATGAGCTATAGGGGCAAACTGATTGCAGCTGGAAAGTCGTCCACACGTAGGTAAGCGGTCAGCTGGTGAGCGCAAAAAGGAATGCCGTCATACCGCCCCATATCGTTCATTTAATAAATTAAACAGGTAGGACGTAGGACTACGTTTTCAGCATAAACCTGTGTTGTTAATATGAACAAGGAGCCAATGGAGGTCATAAAGATTGGGGTTATATGAGCAGAACATTTGGTATAAGTATTCTAGCCGCAGAGTTTTAAATATATTGTAATTTGGAAATGAGGCTGGCAGGCAAACCAATGAAAAGAGCATTACAGTAGTCAATGCGTGATGAGACATATGCATGGACAACAGTCTCGGGCATCCTTGCTACTGATGTAGCGACACAGTTGGGCAATACAACTTAAATGAAAGAATGCAGATTTAATAACAAATTTAGTGTGAGACTAAAAGGGGAGTGTGGAGTTGAAAATAACACCTACATTTTTGACAGAAGTAGATGTGTTATTGTGAGTGCCAGCAATCTCACAGAAGAAACTGGTCGAAATATTGCTGGTAACTGCTGAAGTGCCAATAAAAATTATCTCAGTTTTGTCCATATTGAGTTTCAAAGAATTTGAGTTAAGCCAATCTTTAATGTTCTTCACACAAGCAGATTTGATCAATTTGAGTGGATGGAGTAGGTGTACAAATAGAATAAAATTGAATGTCATCTGCATGAAAGTGATAGTTTAGACCATGACGTTGTAAAATTAAACCAAGTGGGATTAGTTAAATTGTGAATAATAGTGGGCCTAGAACAGATCCCTGGGAAACACTTCGCTTCAGGGGACAGTGGGTGATTGAAAATCCTTAACAGAGATGAAAAATAGTTTATCTGAGAGATATGAAGAAAACCAAGAGAGAGCAGTACCATAAATACCCGGATCAGAGAGACAAGAGATCATGGGAGACAGTATCGAAGGCAGAGCTGAGATCAAGTAGCTAGAATCTCATTCATTACCTGACATACTGTATTTATATGGTTCACATACAGTATCTTACGGAATCATAGCATTTGGGTGGTCTGTTTGCCATATTTGTGCAACAAAAAATCGAAATAATAAGACTGACAGGCATAAATAAAATGAATAAACCAGAATTGGCTCAAATCTTGATCACATTTATTTTAACTCTGGTCCAAATCTGGACCAGATTCAACATGCTGGTATGACCAACATACTAAAAGGAAAAATAGTACTTGGACAGTCTGCCCTTGTATGCTAGATTTGGGCCATAAGAAAACCAATGGAAGGCTGACTGTAATAAATGCATAAAATAAACCAGAACCGGCCCAAATCTGAGCCACATTTATTTCCATTGTCATTCAAATTTGGACCAAGATAGAACACCCTTGTCTGAACCATGTCTTTGACAAACTGGCCCAGAACTGCAGCCATGGCTTAGTTCACTTAAACATTCACCATTTATTGACCTTTATTCGTCTCTGAAAAAATATCATACAAAAAATATTTTTTGTCATGTTCAGTCCAAATTGCATTTAATATCTGTGCTGATGCCACACACACACAAACACACAGGTTATTGGATAGTTCTGAAAACACAGCCCTATATACATTTCTGGAGATTGTGAATTATGTAGCCAGAAGTACGTATGGCTGCATTTCGTCTTTAAAATGAATGCTACAGGTCAGTATGATGCCATTCCTTCATGCTAGCAGCTGACCACTTACCTCTGTATAGACAGCTTTCCTGATGTTACCAGTTTGTCCAGTGGCTCACAGTGTACGTTGACCGACTCCAGACACAGAAAAGAAAAGACACAAAAACAATTACTGCAAAAACAAAACCACACAAAAAAAACATACTTCCTCAGACATATTATGGCACTCTACAGAAATATATATAAATTTTCAGAATTATATTTTTGATATATTAGTTATTTAAATTTGTTTATTAAAAAATTTGGGAAGCAGAGCACAGTTTGGGAAGCAGACACACTCTGTGAGTTTAAAACTAAATGAAACATATATTTTTGCAATAGCATACACATAAAACACAATGCTCTTGAAATCAAATTATCTAAAGGATTGTTAGTCTGCATTATTTAGGGCAACCGGAGCCGGGAACACTTCCCAAAAGGCATTATAATTTAAACGGCATCTGCGCTTATGTTAGTCTATTTTTTTATTATTCCCGAGGTTTCCATAATCCTGGACCAGGCCGTATCTTGAGCAGCTGCTGTGGTGGTCATGGAGGAGTGGAGAGCATGAGACCGATCCCTGTAAGACCCCAGTGACAGATGAGTCCTCGCATTGTTCCTGAAGAGTCAGCCTGTAAACCTGCCTATGGCCACTCCCACCTGCGGCTTCTTTACGATGAACGTCCTGCGTTCTACAGCCTCCGGCACCTAGACTGCAGCTCTGCACAAGATGTCTGGCCATAGGAGAAATGTTTGAGCCTGGTTTCTCTCAAGGTTTTTTAATCCTTCACTTTCGCCAATTGGTAAAGTTTTTTCATTGCCGCTATTGCCACTGGCTTGCATGGTTCAGGAATTGTAGTGCTGCGCATCGATGGATTACTCTTTAGAGTTTCTTTTAGCAGTGAATATTAAACCACACTGATACTGTTTCTATTTACTATTATCCATGTAAAGCTGCTTTGACACAATCTACATTGCAAAAGCGCTATAGAAATAAGGATGAATTGAATTGAATTAATGTAACTTTGTTTTAGCTCCCTTATCAATGTAAGATTACATTTTTCTGTGAGCTACTCAAATTAGTCAACTATTTTAACACCACCTAGGCTGACAAATCACTTGATTGCCACAAATCACTTAGTTGATTAACGCATTAAAGGCTTGTATGATAATATAATTTAATATTGCTTATATGTAAGCAAACAAGTTTCTGAAGCACTGAAATTAGCTTGCTAAGCATCAAGCCAATTTCTATGTCCCCAAGGTTGTTTTCTACACCTATCACATCAGCATTCTGGACCAGTCTCAAGATAGATGAATGTGTCATTGGACAAGAACAGTCTTTTATCAGATGTCTACAATACCTGTCTGGACCAACCAAAATATTGTCAATGATCACTCTCAGTGCCTACGACAAATCTCAGATTCGCTTAGCCGTTCTCCATTTCTTGGGCAGACTGACTCTCTAGTGGTTATAAACGCAAAGCCCTTTGCACTGAAGAACCTTGAGAGAAAATGGGCATGTAAAAACCACAGCAGGCATACAGTTACTCTGGCTGCTTAAGTGCCATCTCTGTGTGATGGAACTGAAGCATATGAGGATGAAGATCAGGATTTTACATCAGAATGGAAATTATCCTTATTATCTTTAGTGCGATTAAAAGTCCTATTATGCTTTTCTACATTCCCTGAAGCAACAATCACAATTTTGAAGTCAGAGAAGTCAGAGCCAATAAAGAAGCCAATGCTGCAACAAAACAGAAATGGCAACAAACAAGGATGAGTGTATGTAACATAAATGTTAAAAACAACATATTAATGTAACATTGTAAAATCATAGTAAAAAAAAAAACCATATACATTTCTGGAGAGCAAGAATCCAGACCTATGTACGTATGGCTGCATTTTATCTTTAAAAAGAACGCTACATGCTGGTATGACGCTGCTGACGGCTTAAATTTTTTTTTGCGCTATACCAGCTGACCACTTACCTCTTTGTGGATGGCTGTTCTGATGTTACCAGTTTGCCCAGTAACTCGCCATGTACATAGGCAGACTTGAGACGCAGACAGGACTTGACTGCGACAACGAGGTTCAAGTCTGGCAAAGAACGGTTCCAGAAAGCAGGTAAAACAAAAGGCATAAAATGAAATAAACAAGTAACAGGGTGAGATTGTGGTAAGATATGAAAACTTGGTACAAACTAAGAAAAGTCTGTGCGCAGTTAGATGGCTGGAACTAAGCTAGCCTAATTATTCTTTCAGAAAGAACTGCAGCTACTCCAGAGTGAACATGTCCATTCTCTATTTATTCGTTTGTATAGATAGATGTACAGAATGTGTGAGTGTTTCTGTCAGAGAACAACAATAAAAAGGATAAACATATATGTGTCACGTTCAGAAGGAGGAGAGGAGTCAGAAATACAAAAAGCAGTGTTTATTTACTGTCTCTAGGATGTCACAAGAAGAAGGCATAAACTTGGACGAAGATTAGGGTTCGGGATCCGCTCAGGATAGGTATATCTCAAAGTACTTGAAAGTCACTTCCCTGATAGGAGTTATGATAAAGGTGATCGCTGAGGAGCACAGGAGGGTGTCCAAGACGAGGTGGAAGATAGGTGAGGTGGAACATGTCCATATGTGATACCCGACAAAGGGCTAGTGGCAGAGTGGGGCTTTTATGGGTGATGGTCAATAGGCTGGTGATGGTGCACGGCTGGAAGCTGGTCTCGGTGATTGTGATTGAGGAGCAGGTGATGAGTGACGAGCTGGGGATGTTACAGTACCCCCCCCCCCCCCCCCCCCCCCCCCCCCCCCCCCCC
>CAIGQQ010029329.1:274016-285615 GCA_903798035.1 Danio albolineatus
ACAGTTTTCCTCCTTTGATGTTATAGAGAAATATAACCATCCTTACAATGGAGCAGATAGTAGGCTGTAGTTCCTGATGAATCTACGATAGAAGTTCGCAAATCCCAGGAACCTCTGGAGCTCTCTCACAGTCCGAGGTTCCGGCCACTTGGCCACGGCCTCGACCTTTCCGGTCTCCATGCGGACCCCCTCAGCGGAGATCACGTACCCGAGGAAGGAGACGGTGGACTGGTGGAACTCGCACTTCTCGGCTTTGAGGAACAGGTGATGCCTACGGAGCCACTGTAGCACTTGAATAACATGGCTTTGATGGTCGGCCAAATTACTAGAATAGACAAGGATATCGTCGATATAGACAATTACAAATTTATGAAGGAGGTCACGGAAGATTTCGTTCATAAAGCTCTGGAAGATGGAGGGACTATTGGCTAGGCCATAGGGCATCACCTGATACTCGTAGTGGATACGAGCTCAGATACGAATCAGGTTGTAGGCGCTGTGGAGGTCCAGCTTGGTGAAGATCGGGGCTTCCCTGAGCTCTTCCAAGGCCGCGGGCACAAGGGGCAAGGGATATGCGAACTTCACCGTAGCTTCATTCAGGACACGATAATCTATGCATGGCCTTAACCCGCCGTCCTTCTTGGTGACAAAGAAGAAGCTGGATGCAGCGGGAGAAGTGGATGGCCTGATGAACCCCTGTTGGAGGGCTTCCTTGATGTATTCGTCCATCGCCTCGTACTCAGGACGTGATAGAGGGTAAATACGTCCATGGGGTAGTTTGGCGTCGGGCAGCAGGTCGATACTACAATCACAGGACCTATGAGGGGGTAACTGTGTCGCTTCTTGCTTTGTTGTGTGCACAGGTAGGGCAGGTTGTTTTGGAGTCGGGGCAGTTGTTGTCGAGTAGCAGAGATGGTCGGTGCACTCAGGACCCCAGGACTGCACCTCTCCTGTGCTCCAGTCTATGACAGGGTGATGCTGGATGAGCCACGGACGACCCAGCACAACATCGACAATAGCTTGAGGGAGGACGAGTAGGAGTAATTTCTCTCGGTGGTGAGGAGGAATGAGTAGTGTTACCTCCTTCGTTCGTTTAGTAATCCTCCCATCGCCCAATGGAGAATTCTGAATGTTCGTTATTTCATAAATGGTCTCACTGTAGACAGAGGGTAACCGGTGCTTGGCCAGAAAGTTGGAGATTAAGTTCCCGGCAGCTACCGAGTCCACCAACACATGCACAGGGAGAGTACGAGAATGGATGATTAGTTTGGCAGCCAGATGAGGCATGTGAGATACGGCAGGAGTTAATGAAAACGCACTCGCCATTGGACGAGGGGGATGAACCGGGCAGGCGGCGATCTGATGAGAAGCCTCCCCACAATATAGGCAAAGTCGGCGTTGGATTCGACGTTGGCGCTCAGCTACTGTCAGATGTTGTGTGTCAGTGAGCATGGGCACGTCGTGGCTCATCGGTGGTGGTGGTGGTGACTGTGGCTGGACAGGAGGAATCCGAATGTCAGGAGAAGGTAAGAAACAAGCAGATAGGTGTTGAGAGACGGAGATGGCCTTTTTAATAAAGGTTTCAATTTGGGCATTGTCGTCATAAATCACCATCTGTCGTCAGATGTCTGGGTGTAATCCCCTCCTGTAGGCGGCGAGGAGCGCCACTTGGTTCCAGCCACTGCCTGCGGCTAAAGTGCGGAATTTCAGGGTATAATCATGGATATTGGTGGTTCCTTGGCAGAGATTAATCAGTTCGTCATGAACCGACATCGGGGTAACAATAACCCCGAACACTTCCCGGAAGTGGGCGGTGAACGGTGTAAAGGAGGAGAGGGCCGGGCTCTTGGAGGCCCAGAGCAAATCTGCCCATTGCAGCGCCTTTCCAGTGAGCAGCGAAATTATGTAGGAGATCTTGGAGGCTTCGTTTGGGAATCGTGGAGAGTTCGCCTCAATATAGAGCGAACATTGGAGAACAAAGCCGCTACATGTGCTGGGCTCGCCGCCATAGCAGAGTGGATGAGCCAGCGGCGTGTTGGTTATGGAGGGGTTATGGTTGGCGCTGCAGCAGATGAGGCGGTGGGCAAATTCGAGGAAGTCATCTTCACTAATTCAGCGAATGGATCGGGGGATCCAAAAACAGTCTCCATGAGACGGGTAAGTGAAGGATCTTCTGATAATGGCGCCGAGTGGTTTGTTTATGGGTCGGGTATTCTGTCACGTTCAGAAGGAGGAGTCAGAAATACAAAAAGCAGTGTTTATTTACTGTCTCTAGGATGTCACAAGAAGAAGGCATAAACTTGGACGAAGGTTAGGGTTAGGGATCCGCTCAGGATAGGTATATCTCAAAGTACTTGAAAGTCACTTCCCTGATAGGAGTTATGATGAAGGTGATCGCTGAGGAGCACAGGAGGGTGTCCAAGACGAGGTGGAAGATAGGCGAGGTGGAACGTGTCCATATGTGATACCCGACGAAGGGCTAGTGGCAGAGTGGGGCTTTTATGGGTGATGGTCAATAGGCTGGTGATGGTGCACGGCTGGAAGCTGGTCTCGGTGATTGTGATTGAGGAGCAGGTGATAAGTGACGAGCTCGGGATGTTACAATATGAAAGGTATGAAATGACAGATGTACAAAGTTGCAAATTTACAAATGATAACTTGTATGAAACTACGCTGATACAATAGTAAACAAACCAAACAGCTTATTTCTACATATGTGAAACAAATGCAGCTTCATTAGACAGTGTAGCAGTGCAGTCAAATTTCACTATGTTTATGCTCTGGTCTAACCTGCACGTGCGCTCGTTATAATTATGAATATGCTGATATGAAAAAGAACATAAAATTTTCAGAACCACTTGACAAGGAATGTTATTATGAGAACAATAAGTATACTAGATCACACACAACCAAATGAGCGATCAAACGTGAGCATTGCCGCGATTCTCTGTATCCTAGTCTGTTAAATGTCCTGAGATGAATAAAGCCATGTTAGACTATAACACTTTATAAAACACATCTATAACGATAAGAACTATGATTACTTACGGGTTTATAAAACGCACAGCAATACCAAAGAACGAAAAGTTTGATGGGATAAACATAATAAAGGAAACTCTGTGTTAACCTGTGCAGGGAGCTGCAGAACTGAAACTTTTGTGCATACGCCAGACAAGCCTGAACAGGTTCACTCGCGCGTGCATGCGACAAGGAATTTTGTACACAAAGGTTGTTCTTTTTCTGGATTGCTTTTGAAAACACTGCTGGTGGGGTTTAGTGAAGGGGGTAATTGGGTCGATCAGAGCTTTTGAAAACACTATCGGTTGGGTTTAGGAAAGGGGATTGGTCGGTCGATCAGTCAGTCAATCAGTTGACAGCATAAAAAGAGCATAAACAGCAGCATCTGGTGGATTACCGAGAACAAAAACTGAAAAAACATACCTCCTGGGATGTATATCGCAATCTTTAGAAATGTAGGGCTACGTATCAATAATGAGCCTGGTTTGCATTAACAATAAGGTACAGCTTAAGGTGCAACTTAAGAATGTTGTTAGCTTAAAGTTGGCATAAAATCAATATATATGTATATATGTCAATATGGCATGTAAATAGTTGTGCTTGTTATAAACGATAAACAATTTTGTAAAAATGAATCGTCAGTTAAATACCATAAATAACTTTTCTTCATTTGCTGTCCTTGCTGTCCTGCCTTTGCGGGAGGCAGGGGTTTAAATTAATGTTACAATTCCATCTGTTAAATTTAGCTTCTCATTCTTGTCATATTCCGACATCTGAAAGCATTACGCACCAGAGGTTGCTGATGAGGATTCCTGTAGGCAGTAATCCTCCACAAATGCGTACAAACCAGCATTCAAATTCTTCCTCCATTTTGTGAGCAACACTAATCTACTGTCAATCCAATCTGTTCCCAATGGACAACACCAATTGTTTATCATTGCTATGGCCACTATCAGGTGTTCTGACACACGTCATGGTCAGTTCTCAAAATAGTTAAACCTTTGCAACTGTGGTCAATTAATAATAAATGTATTTCAAAATATGAAAATACAATCATTAAATTACATTATACATGTGCTTATAAAGGTGTCACGGTGGCGCAGTGAGTGATTCAATTTAATTCACCTTTATTTCTATACCACTTTTACAATGTAGATTCTGTTAAAGCAGCATAGAAATTGAAACAGTGTCAGTCCAGTTTTCAAAGTGGAAGTTCAGTTTAGTTCAGTTCAGTGTGATTTAATTTTATCGACTAAGAGTCCAAACACTGAAGAGCAAATCCATTGATGCGCAACTCTAAAGGTCCTGAACCATGCAAGCCAGTGGCAAAAGTAAAGGATTAAAAAACCTAGAGAGAAACCAGGCTCAGTTGGGCACGACCATTTCTCCTATGGTAGCACAATTGCCACAAGAAGGTTCACTGGTTCGAGTTTCCGCTGGGTCAGTTGGCATATCTGTGTGGAGTTCGCATGTTCTCCCCGTGTTGGCGTGGGTTTCCTCCGGGTGCTCTGGATTCCCCCACAAGTCCAAAGACATCCAATGTGGTTTAGGAGGACTGGTTAAGCTAAATTGTCCACATTGTGTGTGTGTGTGAATTAGTGTGTATGGATGTTTCCCAGTGATGGGTTGGCAGCTGGAAAGGCATCAGCTGCGTTAAACATATGCTGGACAAATTGGCGGTTTATTCCGCTGTGGCGACCCCAGATTAATAAAGTGAAATGAATGAATGTGCTTATAAATCAAGTATACAGCATTTGTAGCTGTATTTACTAATGTCTATTAATGTAGTGTTAATGCTTAACAAACACTAAATTAACTATTTGCTAACGCTCAATAAATTATTCATAGTGTCCAGTTATAATACAGTGTTACCACAAATCTTAGTGCGTTTGAAACTAGTGGTACTAATTGCTAAAATTAAAAGGCAGAATTTTTAAAAAGCCTATTGAACAAAGGGTGCAATTTAACTGCAATGTTTCAAGATGAATTAATCTCTTAAATATGTAGATGCCTGATGTCTTATAAAAACTTTCTGAGAGGTCGTCTAATCAATAAATTTGATGACAGATTTCAAGAGGCATTTCAGATTTATTTAAAACTAACTTTACAGAATAGCTCATTGTGTTATGAGTCCAGATGGCTAGAGTGTTGTCAATAACTTCACACTCCAAATGTGCAAATGCAGTGTAAGCTTTATGTCTTTTAATGTTGTTGAATTATAGAGCACAGGTTGAAGAGTGGTCTGGTATAGTGCATCAAATTAAATTGTGTCCCAAGGGATCACTTATATCAAAGCTTGAGGGTCATCAAGGGAGCATAGTACTTTCCCTTTGATATAATGGGGTCATTCTCAGTATAATGAGCTTACTGATGGGGGATCTGATGATCTGAATTCACCGCAGTAGCATTGTGGTCATGTTCCAAATGAACGTTCTAGAAATGGGGTGAACCTATTCTGTGTACCTCTTTAGGATTTACTTGACCCATTTTACACAACAGGTTTCATAAGAAAGTCATCATTCTGTTTTGTCTATTGTTTTCATCACTGCTTTCCTGTTGTACATTTTAGGGGATGGTCCACTTATCTCTCGCAGAAACAATCGATATTTATAAGACTGCATCAAAACCTGTTGTATATATAAATACATTATTGCGAATATACAGTTATTCCATAAACTGACTTTATATAGGTGATGTAGCCTATAAAGAGATCTTTTCATTGGTCTTTGGAGCTCTGTGAATTCTACATAATATTTTACTCTGAGCATTGTACAATAATTAGATTTCAACATAAATACTGCAGGTGACTCATGTCAAACATCTTGCCTGGGTTGGAATAAGGAAAAAAATTTACCTGTACACCACTGTGAACTTCTGTGTGTGCGGATGAGTGATATACAGTACCTTTAGTTTCAATCAAATAATGATAAGACGGCGGTTACACTCACAGGCCACCTTATTAGGTTAACGCATATTTCTTATCAGTCAATCACATGGCAGCAGCAACTCATTACATTTAGGCATGTAGTTCAAAGCGAGCATCAGAATGGGGAAGAAAGGTGATTCAAGTGACTTTGAACATGGCAAGGTTGTTGGGCTGGTCTGAGTATTTCAGACACTGTTGTCTACCGGGATTTTCAAACTGCCTCTAGGGTTTACAGAGAATGGTCCAAAAAAGAGAAAATATTCAGTGAGCGGCAGTTCTCTGGGTGCAAATGGCTTGTTGATGCCAGAGGTCAGAGGAGAATGGCCAGACTGGTTTGAGCTGATAGAAAGGCAACAGTACCTCAAATAACCACTTGTTACAACTGAGGTATGGAGAAGTGCATCTCTGAACACACAACACATCCAACCTTGAGGCAGATTGGCTACAGCAGCAGAAGACCACATCGGGTGCCACTCCTGGCAGCTAATAACTGGAAACTAAGGCTACAGTTCGCACAGGCTCAACAAAATTGGATAATAGAAGATTGGAAAAACGTTGCCTGGTCTGATGAGTCTTAATTTCTGCTGCGACATCTGTATGGTAGGCTCAGAATTTGGCGTCAACAACATGAAAGTATGGATCATCCTGCCTTGCATCAATGGTTCAGGCTACTGGTGGTGGTGTAATGGTGTGAAGGATATGTTCTTGGCACACTTTGGGCCCATTAGTACCAATTGAGCATCATGTCAACACCACAGCCTACCTGAGTATTGTTGCTGACCATGTCCATCCCTTTATGACCACAGCGTACTTATCTGCTGATGGCTACTTACAGCAGGATAACGTGCCATGTCATAAAGCGTGAATCATCTCAGACTGGTTTCTTGAACATGACAATGAGTTCATTGTACTCAAATGGCCTCCACAGTCACCAGATATCAATCCAGTAAACACCTTTGGGATGTGGTGGGATGGAAGATTCACAATATGGATGTACAGCTGACAAATCTGCAACAACTGCTAGATGCTATCATGTCAATTTTAACCAAAATTTCTGAGGAATATTTCCAGTACCTTGTTGAATTTATGCCACAAAGGACTTAAGCAGTACTGAAGGGGGTCCAACCCACTACTAGTAAGGTATACCTAATAAAGTGGCCGGTGAGTGTATATCCCTGATTTATATCCTTTGAAACTTTATATATTTGAGTCTAGGAAACAAGTGTTTTTTTTTTTTTTCTCAAATAGTGTTTTTAAACAGCCGTTGGGATCGCATTCTCAATTGAAATGAATTGAAGGTTTAAACTCAGAATCCACACTGCTTTGTTTCCCGCGACATGGAAACGTCAACAAATTTGGTTTGATACTGAACTGGAAGCATGTTTTTTGCTAAGCTTTTCACATTATTTGACCACTGAGAAAAAGTCAAGAACAATGCACCGCTTGACCTCTTCAAGGACACGACAGGAGACCCACAGCTAGAAGCAAGAAAGCACTTTAGGAAAAGAGAGCCACTGGTGCGGTTAATACAAAAAAGAAAAAAGGGAAAAGGAGGGAAAAAAAAGAAAAAGATTAAAGCTCCCTAAAAGCCGATGATCATGACTTCTATAAATAGCAGAAATGAAAGCGTGGCATGCGGTGAGCTAGCTAGCAGACTGCTTGAAGAAGAGTGCATTGAAGGTACCATTTATTTGGTTAAATCACAGTGATTATAGCTGATGACAAGACTATTTCATTTATGGTTCCCACATGCTAACAGCTAATTCTGAAGCGAATTGACTGTGGATCAGTTATTTCAGTCATACCTGCATGAAGGGAGGGCAGACTGTTTCCTATATATTGTCTATTAAGTTTAGGAATATATTGGATTGAAATACAGTTTGTTCTTTTTCAATCGTTAATTTTAGTAAGGCATATTAGAGGGAGAGGCCTTATTTGATTTATTCAGGATTTCATTTATTCATTCATTTTCTTGTTGGCTTAGTCCCTTTATTAATCCAGGGTCACCACAGCAGAATGAACCGCCAACTTATCCAGGATGTGTTTTACGCAGCGGATGCCCTTCCAGCTGCAACCCATCTCTGGGAAACTTCCATACACATTGTAGCACACTCATACAATACGGACAACTTAGTCTACCCAATTCACCGATACTGTACCACATGTCTTTGTACTTGTGGGGGAAATCGGAGCACCCAGAGGAAACCCACGCATCCACGGGGAGAACATGCAAACACAGAAATGCCAACTGACCCAGCCGGGGCTCGAACCAGCGACAGTCTTGCTGTGAGGCGAACATGCTACTTACTACGCCACCGTGGCGCCTACTCAGGATTTATTTGGGAAAAATCTTTTTAACACAAAATAAATAATAAAAATTTGGTAATGACCCAATATATGAACACAAATACTGGGACAAGACAAACAAGATTAACTGATTGATTGATTGATTTAATTTACAGCATTCCTTTTTGTAACAAATGCATACCTAGGAGTATGTAAATGAAAAAAATATCAACAATTTGGGCAAACAAGGGGGTAGTGAGCATGATTCTAATTTACAGCCAAAAAACATATTTTATATAATGTTATTATTTTTCCAGTGATGGGTTGCAGTTGGAAGGGCATCTGCTGCGTAACACAAATGCTGGATAAGTTGGCAGTTCATTTCGCTGTGGCGACATCAGATCAATAAAGGGTCTAAGCCAACAAGAAAATGAATGATTGATGATAATGTTATTATATAAATATAATAACATCATATTTACTCTTTGTGAAAAACAAGGGAATAACGAGCGCCACATTAATATACAGTACAGAAAGCAAAACTAAATTTGCTCTGTAACTATGAGAAACAAGCGGATAGTCGTATTAGCATTGGTACAGTAAGTGGCATACATGGTAAACTCTAACTGAAATCATAGCAGGCTGTAAATTAAAGTTGGTTTACTTCCTATGTAATGTGGGCAATAATCTAAAGTGTTACCCAAAATGGTTGCTCCATTTTCTCACAAGAGAAAGCAACAAGAATGTATGTGTACCACTAGTAAAAAACAAACAAACATGGTAATCCTTTACGATATAGGTGCAGAGATTAATTAAAAATTATAAATATTAATTATAAATAATGCTTAACTAATCAGATAACTCATGAAGAGCTAAACCATTTATTAATGATTATTGCATAAGCCTCAAATTAATATTCGGTATAATTCATACATTAAGTGTTTTATCAATTATTATTAGTTAAAAGATTCATAATGTATAAATTCCCTAATAACACAATTAATCAAGTAAATTACCCCAGTTGTCAAAGTATGTAGGCCTACTTCAACTTCCAGTTGTATGCTTTTGTTAACCATTAGATAATCTTCTGATCAGTTGTTGTTACATGATAACTTTACTTGTTGACTGTTCCTCAACATCACTCAACCCAGGCTCATTCTGAAAATGTACCACTATATATATATTTCTGAAGAGCGCAAAATACCTCCCAGGAGCTACTTTTTTTGCAGTTTTTGTTTTCGCGAATCCACCAGAGGCCGCTGTGTATGCTTTTTGAGATCTCAAATTTCTCTCTAGACTGCTATTCACGCCTGTTGTTCTCACGTAAATCCATCAGAGACCGCTGTCGAATGACTGACTGACCGACTGATCGACTGGCCCACCATCCTCCTTCCCTAAACTTAACCAGCAGTGTTTTTAAAAGCACCAACTGACCTGAAAAGGAATGCCCCGTAGCATTCATTTTAAATAAAATTAAAATAAAATTCTGGGTACATATTTTGCGATCTTCAGAAATGTATATATGGCTACATTTTCAGAACGAATCTATTTACATTATTAGCTTTGATCATTAGCTCTTGACCAGTTGTGGTACTAACACGTGAATTGGTTTAATAAGTTAGCATTAGTTAAGGGAATTAATACATTACTGCACTTTTAACTAATAAACATAAATAACTTAATTTACTGTATGAATTATATATAAAATATTTATGTGTTGCTCACGCAGTAAACATTAATAAATGATTTCTTTTTTCGTACGTTATACATGTCATGCTTATCTGTGTATTAGTTAAACATTAAAAAAATGCATATTAGTGCACCCATAAATTGTTACCAAATATATAAAAATTGTATTATGCGTTATAGATCTGGCCATAATATAGCAGAACTTGTACACAGAGGTGAGGTTCCAATTGATCCAAATCCAAAATACATATAATAGGTTGGGGCCGGCAGCTAAAACTCAAAAAGAATCAAGATGAGGGAGACAAAACATACTTAGAATTGTACATGCAGTAACAAGAATTCACAAAGACAAAAAGTGACTGAGGTGCTTATATTTAAGTGTAAATCTGCTGCAGGTGTGAGGTGCAAACGATTAAGAGATGTGTAGTCCGGGTGGCT
The DNA here is from genome assembly GCA_903798035.1 of Danio albolineatus. Lineage (NCBI taxonomy): Eukaryota > Metazoa > Chordata > Actinopteri > Cypriniformes > Danionidae > Danio > Danio albolineatus. The sequence continues at coordinate 284,374 of CAIGQQ010029329.1, forward strand.
TGTGGAGTGTATGGATGAATGGAGTACCCTTTGATGGGTATTGTGATCACTCCATTAGAATATCCTAAAACTGGCTCAGATTAATTTATGATAAGCATTACTTTAGCTTCACTAAATATATTACTGTGTGAAAGTCAAGTTACAGCACCAATTCTAAGTATGAAGTTAAATGATGGTGGCTGACTGCAAGTCATAGACCCCAACCCCCAACAACATTTAATCTTTTTTCCATTATTTTTACAGTTCTTACCATGTCGGTGTATATTCAAGAATTCATTTCTATGTTAGTGGATGTTGAATAGGGGAAGTCAGTCGACAGCAACACAATACATTTTTTTTTAAAAATCAACAACTGAAGGATGGAGGACATTGTGATCAGAGCCCGGACACTGAGTGGTGTGAGGTGTGTGTTTTTAAAGTAGTCCAGGTGACTGGGTGTAGCTGTATGTGATTAGAATTCAGGTGATGGTGCTCGTTGTAATTGAGTGAAGGAAGAGCCTGGCCAATCCGTGACACCAATATTTTTTTGTTGCAATCAGGATTTGACAATAATTAACTGTAAAAAACCCAAAACAAAGCAAACACTACCAGATTACTTTGGTATAAACGCGCACTACAACGTTCAAAAGAGAGAGATCGACTTAGAATGTCACTTACCTTTAATGATTTGTTCAGCTGCAGTTTGAAACTAAGGTCACACTTTATCTTGAAGGTCCGTTAATTGAATTAAGTTATATTGCATCTACATGCCATCTAATTCTCATTAGATTATAAATAGACTGTTAGGTTGCGGTTAGGGTTAATTTTAGTGTAAGTTGACGTACTTGCAAAATTAAGTGTTACCAAAACGAATGCTTAGAAAAAGCTGCTTTTTTCCCCTAAGGGCTTATTATGCAGTCTCTGTTGCCATCTTGTGGTGAAACATTAACCGTCTTCGCTCTGCTCAGTATGACTGGCTGGCTGCTGACGTGCTGAATCAAAATAGGCACTATCCTCATAAATAAACTGCATAGTTGCAATCCAAACAACTACATTCACGACTAAAAAAGCAGCAAAAGTACATTATGTTGTCTGACAACTGCAATATTTGTCAAACTAGTGAGTTTATTGATCTGCTGTCACTTTATGTGGGCGGAGTAATACACAAGCGTGAAGAGGCTGTATGAGTTCTGACATTGCAGAATATCATACTGCTATTAGGCAATCAAATTTGAGAACCAGTCAGAGCTGATTTTTATATAT
>CAIGQQ010029329.1:286015-305981 GCA_903798035.1 Danio albolineatus
AGTAGGTAGTGCTGTCGCTTCACAGCAAGAAGATCGCTGGTTCGAGCCTTGGCTGGGTCAGTTGGCATTTTTGTGTGGAGTTTGCATGTTCTCTTCGTGATTGCGTGGGTTTCCTACGGGTGCTTCGGTTTCCCCACAGTCCAAAGATATGCGGTACAGGTGAATTGGGTAAGCTAAATTGTCCGTAGTGTATGTATGTGTGTGAATGAGAATGTATGGATGTTTCCCAGAGATGGGTTGCATCTGCTGTGTAAAACAAATGCTGGATAAGTTGGCGGTTCATTCCGCTGTGGTGACCCCGGATTAATAAATGGACTAAGCCGAAAAGAAAATTAATTAATGAATGTTCATTCAGTTTAATGTTAAATGTGCACAGTTTAATGATGATAAAACTTGTCTGGTTTAAACTAGGGTCAAGACACTGGTTTAAACTAAAAAGACGGAAAATGATTTCAGTCTGATCACTTTGGCTGACGGTTAGTTGTGGGAAGTACTTTCTCTGTGCTTCTGTTCTTTGGCAGCTTGCCTAGAGGGGAGCCCTTATGTCTTTGGAAAGATTTAGTGGCTTCTTTGAGGAGGAGGCGTAGGATGGTGGAATTTATTCTCAGCTCACTTTAGAAGAAAGAGTATCTCAATGTGACTCTGAACTCTCCATTTTCATTGCTGTATGATGGAGTTCTGTAAAGGATGTTATAATAAATGGTCATGATAGCTTAAATTTATCATTGTATTTATGTTTTTGATATTCCTTTTATTTATCCTTCTGCCTGAAATCTAGTCTATGTAATTTGAATGTTCCTAGGTTTAACAAGCCACATCTAATAGAGCTGAAATAAAACAAGATAACATTACTGCATAATAATGATAATAATATTAATAATATTTTCCCAGTACTGGATTGCGGCAGGAAGGGCATCTGCTGCGTAAAACATATGCTGCAATAGTTAGCAGTTCATTCCGTTCAGGCGACCTCGATAAATAAGGCACTAAGCCGAAGTAAAATGAATGAATGAATAATCTATGAAAATTAACTGTTATCTGTTTTTTAAATGAATTTATTAATACTAACATAAACAGAGATGATAGATAGATAGATATATAGATAGATAGATGTTCTTTATTACAAATTATATTTTCTCACACACACACACATATCAGCTTATCACTTGTACATGATAATGTCACATCCCCGGCTCGTTCCTGCTGCTCCACCTACCACTCTCTCTCTCACCAGCACGTTTCCTCTGCACCAATCACTGTTCCCCATCTCCAGCCACCTCTCATCATGACCAATCACTATCACCAGAGTATTAATACCCTGCACCTGGTTCCCCTCATCACCACTCCCCATATAAACCCTGAGTTCCGGGTCATTCATTGGCTGGGATCGAAGTCTAACGGTTCAACTCGCAGTCTCCTTGATTCGCTCTCTTCTGTGGATGGTTCTTCTCTCTTGTGATTGTTTAACCTGTGGATGAACACAGCTATCTCTATGTCTACTTGAAGCTATCCGTTTACAATGTAAAACACTATTAACCTGACTCCATAGCAAAAACTTTCACTAACCTGCTTACCCTGCTGATTTATGCACTACTTGTTTGAATAAATTGATGAAGAGATAACCCTACTTGTTCTCATTGGGTGACCGTGACACATGTTTGTTTTCTACTATTGAAGTCAATAGTTACAGGTTTAATGTTTTTAAAATATCTGTAAGTTATGGTAAACCAAAAAGGAAACTCATAAAGGTATGGAACCACTTGAGGGAGAGTATATAATGAGTAAAATTTCATTTTTGGGTTATGATGGAACCCTAGTTTAAAAAGAGAGACACTTAATATTGTCAATCATTACACTGACTGCAGATCTTTTAATATCGGGTATTCTCAAATGTTATTAAGACCATAAAAAGGCGGCTCATTTATGCTCTCCAAGTATTACAATTGAAGACATGTGTACAGTGCACAAATAGACACATAGACAAATTCAGCACACAATGCCGCAAGCAAATTTTCAATGAAAATTATAGGGACTGTTATTGTAGCCATGACACCAGTTGTTGAATTAGAATGACAGAGTGAGATGAAGAGGGGTCAACCTTGTCAAACATGAAAGTGTGACACGCAGAACAGCTGAATTATGAATCATATGCACTGATTTTGCGTGCTTACACAGAACTGTAATCATATGCTACAAGATTGGTGCCTAATTAACACCACCTGTCAGCATATTTTAAAATGTAAACATGGAAATACTTGCACCAGTTTCTGGTAGAATCACGTTATGAGCAAATATCAGTTAAATGATTTGAACCAAATTATTTACAAATGGCATGAATACAACAAAAATTAATAATGATGAATCCAAAATGGAATACTTCCTTAGTATACAGTTATGGTGAGGCAGGGCCGTGATGGCTGGCGTACGAGGCGGGTGGCATGAGTAAGATAATCAGAGAAACCTGGACACATCACCAGCTTTAAGTCTCACGGAGGAGCCCTGGAAGCTAAAAGGAGGAGAGACGCCAGTGCTAGACGAGAGAGGACCGGGCCTGGACATATCATGTGACTGTTGCTTTCAGTTCGTTTTATTTTTTCATAAATTATTTAAAAGTTTGTTGGTTCTCTGCTTCCTTCTTAACCAGGTGACCATCTAACTTCATTACAACAGTATTCAAGGAGATTAGTATTTTTTTTTTCTTTTTAATTCAGACAAAACACAAGTATTCAACCCAGGCTCATTCTGAAAACATAGTCCTATAGACGTTTCTGAAAAGGTTTGTATTTTTGCTTTTTTTTTTTTTTTTTTTTTTTTGCAGTTTCAATTTTTGTTTTCTGCTCTGTGCGCTTTTTCATATCTCAAATTTCTCTCAGGAGTGCCGTTCGTGCCCCACTGTTAACCCACCAGAGGCCGCTGTCGACTGACTGCCTGTTTGACTGACTGAATGACTGGCCGACCAACCAATCGACTGACCCACCCTCCTCCTTCCCTTAACCCAAACAATTTTATCAATTGACCCGTCCACCCACTTACTTCCCTAAACCCAAGGCCTTCCAGAAAAAGAAAAAACCTTGTCTGATTTCTACCACTTTTTTCAGATTTTACCACATTCTCACCCTGTTATTCATATTGTTTATTTTATTTTTTGGATTCTGTTTTTGTCTTACCTGATTTCTAGAACTGCTCTTCCCCAGACTCAAACCCCATCGTCATCATCAACTCCTCACTTCGTCTCAAGTCCACCGACGTACACGACGAGCTAACAGGACAAACTGGTTGCAGCAGCAACAGCCCTCCACACGGAGGTAAGCAGTCAGCTGGTAAGTGCGAAAAAGAACAGCGTCATGCCCCGTAGCGGTTTGTTTAAAAAATGAAATGCAACCATACGTACCTCCAGCTACATAATTCACAGTCTCCAGAAACGTCCACGGGACTACGTTTTCAGAATAAGCCTGTGTTGCAAGTATTACTTATTGGCCCAAAATCCTGTACACAGCAGATCTTACAACTAGACCTACAATTAGAGGGATACAAAGTTAGGATTAGCTGTACTATAAAAGATCTGGGTGTTATATTAGACCGCAACTTAACTTTGAAAATCATATTTCCTATGTCACAAAAACCACCTTCTTTCATCTGAGAAATATCAGCAGTTACAAAGTATTCTATCCATCTCAGATGCAGAAAAGCTAGTTCATGCCTTTATGACTTCTAGGCTGGATTACTGTAATGCTGCCCAGCATCCTCTATTAATAAACCTCGTTTAGTGCAAAATGCAGCTGTCAGAGTTCTTACCAGGTCTAGAAAACATGATCAAATAACCCCGATTTCATCCTTATTACACTGGCTTGCCAGTTCATTTCCATAATGCTTATAAAATATTGCTTCTCTTACCTATAAAGCTTTAAATAATCTGGCTCCTGTTTATCTAACCAACCTTCTGTCTCGCTACAATCCAACCCGCTCTTTAAGATCTCAAATCTCAGGGCTTCTGGTAGTACCCAGAATAGCAAAGTCTACTAAAGGAGGTCAAGCCTTCACATTTATGACTCCTGGAATAGCCTTCCTGATAATGTCCAAGGTTCGACACACTCTTCCAGTTCAAAAGTAGATTAAAGACTTCTATCTGTTTAGTAAAGTGTACACACAATGGATCACATAACAGTATGATGCACGAGTCTGCTTTATGCAGGTGAGTGAGCTTGACAACCACCTGTAGGACACACCCCTATCTTAATGCACTAGACATCTTGTTAGAAATACTCATGTGCTTTACATGTTTTTTTCTATGTTTGTTTATATAACTATTATATAACTATATATTTTAATTAATTTATTTATTTTGCGTTTCTTGTTTATATACACTATGAACAGCAGCTAAGCTAATTATGTTCTTAATTCTCTATTTCTACACGAGGATACTCATCCGGAGGCCTCTAGAGATTGTGCAGCACCATTGATGTGTTCCAAGACCTGTAAAGAGATGATGCCAAGGTATTCATATTCCTGGACCGGGCCATATCCTGAGCTGATGCTGTGGTGGTCATGGAGGAGCGGAGAGCATGTGACTAATTACTGAATGACCCCAGTGACAGACGACTCTTCGCATAGATCCCGTGGGCCAGGCTGAACACCTGCCAGTGACCCACTCACATCTGCAGCTTCTCCACGATGGACGTCCAGCATTCTCCAGCCCCAGGCGCCTAGACTGCAGCTCTGAACTAGAAGCTAGGCCCAACTGAGCCTGGGATCTCTCAAGGTTTTTTCCTTCACTTTTGTCAATTGGTGATTTTTGGTCCCTGTCCACTATCGCCACTGACTTGATTGGTTGAGACTTGTGGAGTTGTGCATTGATGGATTTGCTCTCTAGAGTTTGGCTTTTTCAGCAGTAAAATTTTAACCACGCTGACCTGAACTAAACTGAAATTTTACTCTAAACTCTAAAAATTGGACTGACTGAATGTTAAGCTGCTTTGACACAATCTACATTGTAAAAGCGCTATAAAAAATAAACATGAATTGAACTGAATTAAATAGTATGCTGTAATGCATGGTATTTGAAAAACAGTATATAAAAAGTACCCAGATGACCTACTGCATTCTGGCCAGATTCTGTGGTAGGTATTTGACTGACAGGTTGCTATCCCATGAGGCTACAGTAGAGGAAGCATTATATTTGCAAAATTGAAGAAAGCATATGGCAAGAATTTCTGATATCTGTACTTCTGTTGCCCTTAACATTTAAACACATTTAGGATATGAATTCCTGACATCAACAATCAGCATTTTTAATATCAACAATAACAATGTTTATATTAATTCATATGCTGATTCATATTCAGGCAAGGCATTTTCACTTTTATTGTAGGATATGAATTTTTAAAGAATATGAGGAAATTTAGAATAACTGAAAAATAATATTACTTACTAGTTGAAATTTTATTTCTGATAGTAATAATTGTATTTGGGCGCCACGGTGGCGTAGTGAATAGCACGTTCGCCTCACAGCAAGAAGGTGGCTGGTTCGAGCCTTGGCTGGGTCAGTTGGCATTTCTGTGTGGAGTTTGCATGGTCTCCCTGTGGTTGCGTGGGTTTCCTCCAGATGCTCCGGTTTACCCCCAAAAGTCCAAAGACATGGGGTATAGGTGAATTGGGTGAGCTAAATTGTCCCTAGTGAATGTGTATATGGATGAAGCCGAAAAGAAAATGAATGAATGAATAATTGTATTTCTGTGAACGATGCTTCATTTTTAATTTTAAAAACTAAATATTGTTGCTAACTGAAATGCAGGTATTGATTTCAATGACTGAACTGTTAATATTAAGAATGCTAATTGCTGGTATTAATAACTTAATTGTTTATGTAAAGAATTCATATCCTGAGAATGAATTAAAGTCAAAAAAGCTTACCATAGAATTTGCCAATGCAGGACATGATAACATAACATGGCAGAATTCCATTCATATTATCCACATTCATACTATATAGAGCATACTTTTAAATGGTCAGGAAGTTCAAATTGAAATGACACTACCGTCAAATCGTAATACTCATTGATTTTCCTTCGGTTTACTGCCTTATTTATCAGGAGTCACGACAGTGAAATGAACCGACAACTATTCCAGCATATTGTTTTTACACAGCAGCTGCCCTTCCATGCGCAACCCAGTACTGGGAAACACCCATACACTGTCATATTCACACACACTCACACTATGGCCAGTTTAAGACTGTGGGGGAAACCGGAGTACCTGGAGGAAACCCACACCAACACAGGGAGAACATGCAAACTCCACACAGAAATGCTAGCTGGCCCAGCCAGGATTCAAATCAGCGGGCTTCTTGCTGTAAGGGGACATGGCTAACCACTGAGCCATCGTGCTGCCAAATCAGAATACTTTCTCAGCAATTTTGGGCTGCGTGTGGTGCTACTCAATATTTTGATATGTTTTTGTTTTCAGGTTGGATAATAATATTACTTTTAATCCTGTTCCAGCCTTTAAAAAGAGCTGCTCTGGATTATGAATGCTGTGTTGTAGGTTTTATTTTTCAATAAAATAATACATTACATGAATCTGTGAAAAGTAGATTCTTTTGAAGCTAACAAAATGGACAGTGTGAATGTAATAGCACATGGCAATGACACAGCACCTCAAATTTGCTCAGGAGTCTTCAGTGTTTAATCATGTTGGCTGTTGTTGCCTAGTAAAATCTCAACTAATTCAATTCAGAGAACAAAATATTAACTTGCACTTTGCAAGATTGCACAGAAAGGTTAAAAGCAACCGTCTGCTGTAAGACTGAGCAGGAATGAAGCAAGGTCAAAGTGAAATGTTGGCAATGAAAATAAATTAACTGCACTGGAAAAAGAACAGCTAAATGAAAGATGATCATGGGCAACCTCAAAGAAAGAAAATCCTTGATTTTAAAAAAAGGAAATTAATTTGATTAAAGAAAAAGGAGATTCATTTACCAGTATTTTTTAGACCATTCTTTATTTTATTTAGACTTATATTATGCATTTTCCTTTAAATGTAAGAGTAAATACTGGGTAATTTGATGTACCAAGACAGATAAAATGTTCATACTACAACAGATAAAATCTTCCTACTTCTGTACCTGAAAACATCATTAAAAATGTTCATTTATTCCTTTTTCTTCAGCTTAGTCTCTATTTCAGAGGTCTGACTATTCTGGCACATGTTTTTTGCAGCAGATGCCGTTCCAGCCACAACCCAATATTGGGAAACAACCATACACAAGCATTCACACACACTCATACATTATGGACAATTTAGTTTATTCAATTCACCAATGTCTTTGGACTTTGGGGGAAACCGGAGCACCCAGAGGAAACCCACGTGAATATGGGATATGAATATTTTGAACTTTTGATTATTAATAAGCACCCTTCATTGCACTGATTTATTTATTTAAACTTTACATACCCACTGTACATGTACATTTGTAATTATGTACACACCCACAGTATATATATTTGTAATTGTTTATCTATCTGCACACTTATTATTAATATCAACCTGTACGTATAAACATTCTTTTTTTGTAAATCTGGGCTAATAACTAAGGCAACCTGTATATAATGTTCATAGTACATCCATCTGTAAATATCACCATAGTTTTTCTATAACTGCACCTTATAATTGATACCTGTATCTGCACTTGCTGCTATTGCACTACTGGTTAGACCTAAACTGCATTTCGTTGCTTTGTACTTGTACATGTGTAATGACAATAAAGTTGAATCTAATCTAATCTAAAAACATGCAAACTCCACACAGAAATGCCAAGATTTGAACCAGTGACCTTCCTGCTGTGAGGCAACAGTACTAAAGACCCAGCCACCGTACTTTATGTCATTAACTGCATGCTGTAGGAGATTGGTTGCTGTTGCCTCAATGGCCAGTCAGCTTATTCAGCATTCAACAGTTTAAACACTCAGGGCTCTGTTTTAACAATCTGGGCACAAGTTTAAAGAGCATGGCACAAAAGCATTAAGGACTTGTCCGAATCCACTTTTGCTATTAAAGGACAGAAAATACGCTCTGCGCCCCGGCGCATGGTCTAACAGGGTTGGGCTTATTCTTGTAATGTGTTATGGGTGTGTTAGCGTCTCATTTCCCATTCCCTCAGTCGCGTCTGGCCATGGCGCATTTGCTATTTGCATGGGGGACTTTGTAAGTGGAAAAACTGAATCCTTCACTAGCGAGAAAACAGTTAAATAGACCATCTGCAGCGAGGATAAAGAATGAGCCTCCTCCATTTGGCTTCTTCACTTTCCCTTTACTTTTATAAATAAGGAAATTGTTGTATGCACTCCACTGAAGGCATCCATTAGCCTATATATTTAATATGTTTTTTAAGTGCAAAGATTTGTTTGAAAACTATTTGTAAATTTAAGTTAATGAACAATAGTAAATGAACTGTAAGGATGGTTCCTGTAGGTCCGCCCACTGGTCCAACGACGGTAGCCAATGGCACGGCAGAAGGATTCTTACGTGTTGCTGCCTTTCCTTTGTAATAAAGATTATACAACATTGAGTGTATTTATTACATTTCTATTTCATATCTATTCTTATTTGAATATGAAATGGTTTAGAATAAATACGTTTATCCTCGTTTTATCTGACTCCATTTTAGTAGTTTATATTACTTTATTAATTTAGTAATTTATGAAACATTTTAGTATATATCTGAATAATCTTGAACTCCTACCAATTTTCCTAGGTACAACTTAATCAATTCTCAAACAATAATCAGAGGTTAAACTAGGTAATCTATAGTTCCAGTTTCCGTGATTAGAACAACCCCGTACAACTTTAATTAATGCTTGGAATATTTAATCAGAGGTTAATTCGCCAATACCATGTAAGATGTGTTGCCCGTCGGCTTACTACATCCTAATGCAATTTACCTCGGCGCTCCATAGTACTTCTTTACTCTTATTACTCATTTATTGTGAACCTATATTACATTACGCCGGCTGTAACGCATTATAAATTCACTAGTTTTGGTCAACGATTAGAGGTTGATGATCAATACTATTTAATAGACAGACAGACAATGCCATTATTTAAATAGTAATCATTTGATTCTTGTAATTACCTACGTACAACTTAGTTAAATTTCAAACAATAATCAGAGGTTAAACTAGGTAATCTATAATTCCAGTTTCCATGATTAAAACAACCATGTACAACCTTAATTAATGCTGAAACATTTAACCAGGGGTTAAGCAGTCAGTACCATGTAAGACGCGCCACCTTTCGGCTTCACATTCATCTTAATGCAATTTACTCTGACTTACCGCAAATTTACAACGAATAACATAATTGAAGTCAAAACAACAAGTGGGAATTTCTAGGATCTCCATTTAACATGTGTTATGTTTTGTCTATCATGGAACCTAGTACATTCTTAACTTATCTGAGTAATAATTTCAGAGTAACAAGAATACGTTCAAATATAACAATTTATTTTCTACCAGGTTAAGAAACAATCAAATGAAATCCAATCAACAGTAATAAATCAATAATCAATCATATATTTACATCGAGAAACATATAAATGAATTTCAAACATATTTACCTGGAGAAGTGATACTACACACCGCGATCGTGTGGGATATCTGCTTACAGATTCCTCGGGACTTGGTCCCTATCCCTTAAGTATGCAGACAATTTTATGAGTTTACCATATGTTTATCATATGGTATCGGCAGGGGGTTTGTTCTTCTCTTTCCGTGACTGTATGTAAATAGCTTGGTGTCGGCGGAAAGGTTATTTTGCATTCAAGAGATATTTGGTGTGAGTGACCAGGTATTGTCTTTACTTAACTCTATAGGGAGGGGTGAGAGACCTTTTCATCAGACGCACAGAGACCCTTTAAATGATACAGAGCCCGGACTTTTAGCATGTAAATACCCATTGTTAAGACAGAGACCATTGTAACTTTCAGGAAGGGCAAGTGATACAGAACTCGGACCTTTAGCATGTGAATGTACATTGTTTAAAACAGATACCTTTGTAACGTTCAGGAAGGGCAAGGTGTGAGGGTTTGTGGGGGAAATTTCGCACAGTTCAGCTCATTATAATGCTCATTGTTTTCTTCAGCTGCGTGTGGCGCCTTCCAGTCTAGTATCTCTTTCTCTCAAGTTTTAGGCATAATTTTATCGATCTTACAGAACAATAATGACGAAATGTGATAAAATAAAACTGAGTTATATCCGAACACACTTGCCCATATGGTTATGCATACATCTCCACACCCGACAGGTGGAAAGCATTGTTGTAATGGTACCATAATCAGTTCATATACTCATTTAACCAACCACTTCCCTGAGGATTTTAGTATGGCCACTGAATTCCTCTCGATTTCAGCTCAGCTTGTTTGCCTCCACCAAGGATCCTCCAACATCGGCAGCTACACCATCCAATAACGCACACTGGCAGGGGCTATTGGTTGGAACAAGTCCGCTCACAACAGTGCCTACTGTGAAGATTTGAATTCCCATCTATGCTCTGCCAAATCAACTAGCCATTTGCTATACACCCCAAAGTCATTCACCAGTTTATCACTACCAGTCCCTTTCTTACAGTACCAGAACCCATTCAAGTCAACTCCTGTCTCTCAATCATGAAGATTGTTGTTGTTTTTTATTTCTTCCTTTCCGCCTGAGCTTTACACTCACTCATTAGGGTTAGGGTAAATGCACAATATGCTGGTGTTTCGAACACCATTAAACAAAAAAGTGTGTGTGACATGTTGATTTCGGGTGTGAGTTGTTGATTTCACACATACGTGGTGCATTCCAAATAAGATATATCACATTACGAAGTGCACTTCTAAATTAAATTAATTAAGGTTTCATTCCAAACTGAAGTACTGAAAAATGGCCACGTTAAAGGGCCCTTTGGAATGAAGGATTTTGATGGACACTTAGGGCCATGTTTCTTTGAACAAGGAAGTTGTTTGGTATCACACACCACACACATTAGTGTTCAACTTGGAAGAGCTCATCACTATGCTGTAATCCTTTCAGAGGGACCCTTCAAAGGGATTAGAGCATAGGGATGGGCCCTTCCGAATGGAACCCAGTGATAGTATGTGAGCAGTCCATTCGCTGGTGACCCACCGACCCATTAGGTGTGTGCTCATGAATTATGAGATTTGGCTTTTCATCACTTGCAATCTTCCCGTATAGTGTTAGTACCTTGCTGAAACAGCATGGATATTACACGTTGTATACCCAGCCTAAAGTCATTTTATTGATAGTATAGGTATAATCATCAAAATTATACAGAATTGCAGTACAACAGTGTGTTACATCACAGACAGGAAGGAGTGAATGAATGTCATAACTAAGACCCAATTCATAATCAACTCCAATCTCTGCAATCTCTATGTTTCAAAGATAAATTTAGGCTAAGGCTGATAGTCAAGTCTGTCCAATCATATTTCTGACATATGTTTTCATTTGCTTTAGGGCTGAGAATGTCTGCTTGACAGAATCAGTAGACAAAGGGATAGTCGCCGCCAATGTGTACAGCTGTCTCATGCTCTTGCCCAGATATTTTTACTGAAGAAATCAAATAGATCAGAGGGACTTTTGCCTCCAAAATTTGTCATAACCATACATTATAGTCAGTTCTGTTTTCAGCTGGAACATATCGAATATTCCTTACTCTTCTTTAAGTTAGAGAAGGCTGTTTTTTTGCTGTATGTCTGAAACTGTTGGTGATCCAAGAGGGAAAGGAACACGTTTCATGGTCTTAAAATGTATTCCATATCTGGCAAAGAATGTTGTCCAGAACATTGCTGATCTGGTGCTAGTATGTGCAAATATCTCCTTATTCTCTGCACTCAAGTGAGATATTCAAGGTGGCATCTGGTCAAACTGGCCCTTTTCTTTCTAAATGACATCACAAACTCATTCACACTTTCCAAACAGAATTGTATATCTAATGTTTTGTCCCATAGTATAGCACAAATATTCGAATGCTCAAAAAGCATTACATTCATCAGTAGAACACATAGTGTACTCGTCGTATTCATCATAATGTTGCATTATGTAGTCAAACAGCTCCTTAAGGGTTACTCTCTTTTAAGATACTGTACTCTCCAATCTCAATGAGTATTGCCACCATGTTGGTGCCAAACAAGGAAGACAACTGGCAAATAGCATTAGTAGTTTGCATACAGGGGATCTGGAGAAAAATGCAGCTAGCCCATTTGTGTGAACAAAAAGGTCTTAAAGTTGTAATGTTTTGAAGCACCTCGAGACAGTACTAAATAAATCAATGTGCATAGTAGTGTGTGAATAAAGACTGATTTCTACTTCTGCATCAAGCGCACACATAAGGTCCAGTGCAACCTTTGTGTGGTTGCATAGCCCTCACCATGGCTGATGCCGATGCTGACGCATACCTCTCAAAAAATGTAATTATATTTCGCAACAACGCATAGTGCAAGCTCTGTGATTGGTCAGCATGGTAGCTGTAATGAGTGTGGGCAGTGCTGAGAGCAGTGAGCTCAATGGAATGAGTGTCTACAAGTGTTGAGTCCTGTGAAGGAGTTCCAGATGTTTTGTGTTTACCTTCTCTGCTAGTTCCTGCCTTGTACATTAAGGTAGCATTCAGAAAAAACAAAACACCCGCAAAGAAGCTCGATACAGAGGAAAATAACATAACCTACTGCCAGCTAGCGTTTCGGAAGTGTTATTGCAGAAACCATGCAAAAGTGCAAATGCACGGCTAAGTGCAAGGCATGCGTCGTGAGTCCTGGCGATCACTCGACTCAGAACTATAAACCAGCCTTTAGGCCATAGGTGCCTTCTCCTTAACTTTAGCGTGCACCCCATTTAGTCCAGATGTTATGTCCACTACTCCATCAAAAAACTGCGTGAAAACAACTTTATTTAGACATTGATATTTCTCCAAGAAATGGGCTATAATTCTGTACATTTCATTCCCATGTGGCCCACAATATAATGACAAAGCCAATCAACAACTAAAGACTTGCGTCAATGAACATAGGAGCCCCATTAGAAGTACGGATATTTATTCTCCTGTGGCCAGGCATTTATGATGATGCTGCCCATAAACTCGGCATTGAAACAAAGAGCGAAGAACATCTGCATGTGGGGAACAAGCTTTTTCAAAAGTTTCAAAAACATTTTATTTGCTCCAGCTATACCAACCTGTTGCACTGATCAATGTGATAAATGTGAGATTGGCTGATCACAATATTACATACAGATTGTACAGATTTGCTTTGTTCATTTGCCCTTTAGGAAATGTACAATCTGTCCATTACCCTTGTGTACACTTCCATTCTCCTGCTCTATATTCAGGCCGCCTCAAGCATCAAATTGTAGCAACAGGCTTTCATAACGCCAGGGCCATGCCCACACACCAAATCTCACCGCTGCAAATGCCCTACCCAGTCCCGACTTCAATTGCAGTTCCACACAAGCTCTTCAGAATTTCCTTTTGTGTATTGGAAACCCTCTGCCTGAATCTCAGGCCTATTCATCTTAATGTTTTTCAACTGTTACTAATAATTATTTTTCTTTTCAGTAGTCTACAGATCCTATAGCAAATGCTAGTGTGAGGCTGCCTCTGCCTGCAATGAAAGCAGCATAACCTCCTCAGAATATCATAAATCCAGCCGCATTTTTGCGCTCAGTCACAAATCTCTCTTTTTGGAAAAGCTCCTCTTCTTGTCCCTTCAAATGCTGTTGCCTCTAAGCCACCCCCATAATATTCGAGCACAGATCCTAACATAACTCCAATAGAAATCCAATACTTCACAATTTAGAGCTTATATTTCCATAGCCCACCCTTTAAAATATAAAACAGTACAATTGTGTTGATTATTATAAATGATTAATTTGTGCTTTATTTTATTTTTTTCGCCTATAACTGATAGGACAGTGGTGAATGGAGACAGGAATGCATGGGGACCTTGAGCCAGGAATTGACCACAGAGCTATACGTTGACATACGGTGACCTCCTCATTATATATACGCGTTCTAAAAAAAGATTCCTCACAGCAAATGTAAACAAACTGTAGTGGCAATTTTGCAAACAGTACACCTCAAAAATAAAACCAGGAAGAAAAAAACAGTTTTGACTAAGGATGGGCGATACCAATATTTTTGTTTTCGATCCGATACCAAGTATTTCGAGACAAGTATCATCGATATCGATACTTATCAATACTTAATCTGAAATATTTAACCGTGATTTTTAAAAAGTTTATTATTATTATTATTATTATTATTAAATAAAACACATGATCCTTTTTTACATTTATTAAAATTACAAAACTAAAATTGGCTAAACAGCACCATATATAATAAAAAATAATACACTGCACAACTGAATTTTCTCACCTTGTTTAAAAGGTCAAGGCAGCAGAACTTAAATTTAAGTTGCAATATTCATTTGTGCTTTCTGATTTTAATCAGTTTCCAGGTTTTTGTGAAGGAACAACAGAATTGTTTTCCCTTTAGCTGATTACTTTTACAACAACTCCAGATTATACTTCATTTACATTCAGTCATGATGTTGACAGCTCTGCTCTCGACTTTTACAACCCGCGCTGGGTGTGTGTGGTGTCTGTACCACTATGCCGTAAGATAACACTAACCTATCAACGGAGATACAGCGGAAGAATATTATAGTTCCCATTAGTGTTCCTATTTAAGTAAATATTTATATAATATGCAGCCCTATAATTATTTTGATATTTTAAAAACCTCTGCTCACTCAGTAAGAAAAAAACCCAGAAAAGATTGATACATTTACTTAAGGATCGATCCTTTCGATACACTCCCAGTATCGAAAATATTGATACTTCAGGATCAATCTGCCCATTCCTAGTTTTGACATTTCCCTTAGTCATTTGAATTGTCACATGGATTGCATCATCAGATTCTGCACTCCTATTGGTTCTTGGATTGATGCTCATCACAGCTGTTGTCACACTGCAGGAAAGTGTCTGAAATCTTCTGACACTGCCAGAACTTCATTGGAGGAAAAATATGATCGCAACAGGCATTGAGCAACTGTTTGTGAACATGTCAAACCAACGATCAAAGATCACAGATTTTAGCCCAGGATTTCAGGAATCTTTTAGGATTTCTCAAATTTGTGCCAGATGACAAAATCATGGCTGAAATCCTACAGTGTGAGCAGGGCTTTCGTGAATAAGTTTACATGGACACTAATACTCCAATTTTAAGATTAGAGCAATATCACCATCAACTGGACTCACCCCATCAACACTCATCACGAGCACCTGCAGCCAATCAGAGGGAGAGGATATAAGCAGATGGCACCAGAGCTTCAGTGACACAAACTCCTGGCTAACTTAGATGCTAATGTCTCTCTTGAGGTTTGTGCACTCAGCATCTACAACCATCACCAGACTGTGCCTAACACACCCTGGAGAACACCCTAACTCACCATCCTGAAGCCTTCCCTGAGCACTACTTACCTTTTTTTCTGCCCTCACCTTCTGGATTTTGTAAATAAATAACCGTCCAGGGCTTTGCTTGAATATTCAGTCTTGTGTTGTGTTTGATTCCTTTTCCTGCCACATATGATTAACACAGTACTCTAATTAAGAGTTTACCTTATAAATAGCTTTTTTTTTTAATCCAACTATCAAACTAAACAGAAATCTAATTAAGACATGGAGTATTCCTACTCAAGTCACGTTTTTAAAGTGCAGTACAGATATGTAAATGCCGTATTTAAACTATCACAATTTTGTAGCACTTCTTACTATACGTTTTTGCAAGATACGCGCACACACACTGCAATTGTCAGGCATTTTGACAAAACAAATGAGAGTGGTTTCAATCAAGAGAGTACATTTTTAATACGAGCAAGAAATGAAGACTTTGCTGAGAAATATCACACCAGTCCTTACTGTGTGCTCTCATTGTAATGAGTCAGGGTGGCAACAGAGTTGAGGATCCAAGTGCAGATTTTATTAAGAGAATGGTTGTACAGGTAAAGTCAACACAGAAACAGACAGGAACAAATCCCAGGTCAATGATCGAGGCAGGCAGCAACACATTCATGAACAATAAACAAAACAGAACAAGGGTCAAAAAACACAGCTAGAGAAGGCAAGCAAAACTATAATAAAACAAGAATTAGCACCGAGGTGTGTATATTATCCAAATCATTAGTCCTCATGAGCTTGAGTTGTGTTGTTTAATCAGGGGGTGATCTGGAACTGGTGTGTGAGGTGCATGATGGGATATGTAGTACAGTTCGGTGGTAGATGTGTTGCTAGGTGCAACACCAAGAATATCAAAATCAACTGTATGCGGTAGATCTTACTCATATCTGGCATCTAAACTCTGGAACAGCCTTCTTAGCACAGTTCTGGAAGCAGAAAACTGTCCAGTTAAAACTAGATTAAAAGACACATCTCTTTGCATTAGCATACATATAAAACACAAATGCTTTTGAAATCCAAATCTTCTAAAGGATTGTTAGTCTGCATTATCTAGGACAACCAGAGCCGGGAGCACTCCCCAAAAGATAGTCTGAACAATATCTGTGCTTATGTTGGTCTGTTTTATTATTCCCGGGGTTTCCATAATCCAGGAGTAGGCCGTATTCTGAGCAGCTGCTGTGGTGGTCATGTGTTACGATTGAAGTTTATTTGTTTATTTATTTTGTTGTGCACTACATGTGTCTTTTTGCTTGTCCTGCCTTCTTGTGTTGTTGTCCATTGTTCCATAGGCTCCCACTGCAACGAGATCCATGCTCTGATTGGCTGCTGGTTGCGGAGGCCTATAAATAGGACCTTCCGGCAGGGTTCGAGGAGCTAATTTTGGGTGCGATGGTTGTTGGGAGTGGAGCGTCTGGATTTCCTTCTTACCCCTTCGGCCGACGACTAACTTTGCATTTAATCTTGTGCCATTGTTCACACGTTTGTTTGAATATTTGAGCTTGTAGGGGTGGCCTGCCAATTTATTTGATTACTTTTGACTTTGTTTATGTTAAGGAGAAAAGTAAGCTTCCTGTATTTTCTTTAAACATTCATAGGTAATTTAGTTCATTTTACTTTGTAGATTCTTTTGTTTGTTATTTTGTTTGTTATTTTGGCCTGTGGCCACCCTGAAGAGATTCTCTTTAAAAATACTAATTTTCTATAATAAATCTATTCAATTACTCTCAATTGAGTGTCTGAGTTTGGTTGTCGACCAAAAGCAACATTATCAAGCTGCAGACTCGGGGCCTGCTGCATCGCACCCAGAGTCCCGCATTCTCAGACCCCTCGTTTTTTTGAGACAGCGCCTCCTGCTGTTTGGAAGATTGTATAACACCCTTCTCCAAATGCCATTGATAACATTAGAATGCAATATTACGGTCTCTTTTTGTTTAAACTTATCCAAATATATATTTGCGGTCGCTGCTTAATGCATGTGCCAAAAAAAAATAATAATAATAATAATCATTGTGTTCTCAAACTAACTAACTACCCAGTATTTATTTTTTGAGCTTGGGTGTACTTGAAAGGAAATTACGGATGCAACTGATACAAATTGAACTATCATTTGAAAAATATTATATGACATTATATTGCTACAAAGTTTTAGTTTGTTTTTGTACAATGTTTCAAATTCTATTATTTCTTTCAGCTCAACATATAACGGTCTAATTGACATTATACCATGCTAACATTACAAAACCTGTTTTTTGATATTTTGAATGTGAAGCAAAACTCAAATAATAGACAAAACACCAATAATGAACAATTCTGTACTTTATTTAACAATCACCTTAATCACTGTCATCTTGCTGTAAACAGGACAAAGCAAAGAAAAAAGGAAGAATTGTGTTAGTGACTATTTTCGTCTTCAATTGCAATAAAAAAAAAACTCCTTATTTATAAGTTGCTTTGGATAAAAGCATCTGCTAAATGAATAAATGTAAAATGTAATGTAAATGCATAAGGTAAAATAATTACTTTCTGGGAGGCAAATGTTGCTTCTTTTTTCATTCTTATGGCAATCACCCGGTCAAATTCCTCAACTTCATTAAAATAAAAGATGAATGCCACTGTCAAAAATATTGTGTAATAATAATATATATTTTTTGCAAATGCAGATTACAAGCATACCTAGGGTGATAAGTAGGGCCACGAAGGAACAACTCCTCAGCCTCCTTTCAGGATAATGCCTGTAGCTCACACAGGCCATGAATGATGGCCTGTCCATATAAATAAATACATTAATTAATTAATGTATAAAACATTTCATATATGGCAATAATAGAAACAATCCAATTGACAAACATGTGCGGGTCTACCTCAGGAAAAAGAAAACTACAAATGAACTCCACTTCATTTGTGAAGTTCAGCTGAGTTTGACAATTGTGTAGCAGAGCTTTGAGGTGTTCAAAAAGAATGGCACACTGCTGCTCACTGTCCATGAAGACTGGCACACGTGGCTTTAGGGGGAACCACTTGGATGGTTTCCCATTGAGAACATCCTGCGGGGCAAACAAAAAAAGTGTTGTTTTATATATACACAAGCCATCAGTGAGCCCACAGAGCCCATACAGTAAAATTTCCATCAAAACAAATGAACAAGAAACCCCCCAAAAAGGCCAAATGACACATTCTAACTCACATGTTAATACCATAGACTGGTTAATACATAGTGAAGGCATAGCAATCTTTATTATTAGGCAACTGTAGCCTATGAGTTGTAAATGGCTACCAACAACTTCATAACACAGTAAAATAAATATTGATCCATTTGAATACTTACGTTTTAAGAACTAATTTAAGTAGTCTATATAAATTATATGAAGTAAAATAATTACTCTGGCATTAATTAATTCAATTTATAGTTTTAGGAGAAAAGTTCCGATAATAAAAAGGTAAATCTGATTAAATAATTAACGATGACATTCTTTGATATTAACACACTTAACGCATTTAATTGGTCTACTTTAATGTCAACTACATTTAATCATTTTTTTTTTACAATGGCTTGTCTACAAAAAGTCCAAGGTTAAAAGCTAACATTAGCTATCAAAATATTTTCGGAGAAAAAAGGCAAAAAAAAAAAAAAAACATACATTAACGGCTCAATTTGTTACAAACTATCATTACAAATATTAAATAGACTGGTTATATGTTGATTTATCGATGAGCTATAAAGTAGTTTGATTAAAAAAGAAATCATTGAATAAAATTGACGATACTCACCGTGTTTCCGTTCTTCACGTGTATCCGATCCAATTTGAAAGGTGGCGCTGTCTCAAAAAACGAGGGGTCTGAGAATGCGGGACTCTGGGTGCGGGACTGTAGATGCAGCAGGCTCCGAGTCTGCAGCTTCATACTACTCACCAAAAGGGTCTTTTTGTATTAAGTTTGTTTTGTTTGGGAAATCCACCACCCACAACATTTGTTTTCCGTTTATTATGCCCATGTTGTTTTCCCCCTAGACTTTGAGGCATAATAGTGGAAGAGTGGAGAGCATGAGACTGATTCCTGTAAGACCCCAGTGACAGATGAGTCTTTGCATTGATCTCATAAGGCCAGCCGGTGACCAACCCCACCTGCAGCTTCTCCACGTTGGACATCCTCCGTTCTCCAGCCTCCAACACCTAGACTGCAGCTCTGTACAAGAAGTTTTGGCCAAAGGAGAAATGGTCGTGCCCAACTGAGCCTGGTTCCTCTCTAGGTTTTTTTTCTTCACTTTAGTCAATTGGTGAAGTTTGTTCCTCGCCGCTGTCACCACTGGCTTGCATGGTTCTAGACTTGTGGAGCTGTGCATCGTTGGATTTGCTCTTCAGTGTTTGGACTCTCAGCAGTGAAAATTGAACCACACTGAACTGAACTTACACTCTGAAGACTGGACTTCCGGTGGTGCGAAATGGAGTAGACGCACTTTCTTTAGCTCC
>CAIGQQ010029329.1:320981-344081 GCA_903798035.1 Danio albolineatus
AGCGTTCGAGTCTCTCCGCCCCCCCCCTCCCCTTTCTTTTTCCATTCAGCGAGCACCTTCGCTACTTCCTCTAGTTCAGCTGTTTATCTTCCTTCCGCTTAGGCCATCACTCCCCAGCTTCGGCTCCCGCAGGAGTCTCCCAAGCTCGACTCCCGCAGGAGTCATCCCATGCCCCCCCCCCCTGTTTTCCCCCCCGCACAGACTCCAGCAGTCTACCCTCGCTCCCGCAGGAGCCTCTCTCCTTCTTCTATCCCCTCTCAATATTATATCCAGCAGACGGATATAGCATTGACCTCTGCGCCTTGGGGGGGTTCTTCAATACGCGGCTGCTGTCCCGAGCAAAAGGCATCTTGGGGGGTTCTCGAGATCTACCTGAGCTCAAACTCCCCTCTCGCCCTGCAAACGGGAGGGAGCCCCGGGCTCAAGGATCTTATGAGCTCAGGGCTCTCTCCCGGGACAGCATGCCAAACTAGCTTTATTACCAATCATCAGCTAAGTGTGAACTCTTGAAGTGAAGTTTAGTTATAAACTAATTTCGAGAGGAGCGCGTGCTTATGATTGACACGGCTGGCCCAGAGTCAAGCTAATGCACAATCCACCAATCAGTCGATTCCCAGCTTAGTATAAATGACCAAAGCATCCTACCTTAGTCATCTTCGTCTTGAAGAATCCCTCCTTCCACCCCCTCTCCTCCCCTTTTTTCCTCTATAGGGCAGCACGGTGGCCCAGTGGCTAGCACAGTCGCCTCACAGCAAGAATGCCTCTGGTGCGGGCCTCAACCCAGCCAGTCGTCATTTCTGTGCGGAGTTCATGTTCTCCACGTGCTTGCGTGGGTTTTCCCCGGGTCCTCCGGTTTCCTCCCACAATCCAAAAACATGAGACATAAGTGAATTGACTTAAACAGACCAGCACTATACCAAATTCCACCAGAAACATACCCTCATAGCAATTTATAAGCAGCAGGAGGGCGGGGGGTTCTCGAGATCTACCTGAGCTCAAACTCCCCTCTCGCCCTGCAAACGGGAGGGAGCCCCGGGCTCAAGGATCTTATGAGCTCAGGGCTCTCTCCCGGGACAGCATGCCAAACTAGCTTTATTACCAATCATCAGCTAAGTGTGAACTCTTGAAAGGATGGTTGAAACGATAAACATCCTGCAGTTTGTTTGAGCTGACAGCTCAGCCGGTATTGTTATCCGACCTTTTCATTCAGGGACTGGCCTGGATTACTGGCACACGCCATAGTCACATTATGTTTATTATGGCATTATGTTTTTGAATGTTATGAATATTTACAATTAATTGATAAATTATTGTTAATTTTCCCACTGAAGATCCAAAAGATTTCTTCAAATGCCACAGTGGGGCCTGCTTAAAGCCATTGGTGCCCCAGCAAAAAAAAAAAAAAAAAAGTTATATTTTGTACGTTCTGGCCAAAACTAACTCTCTTATTATTATTAATCAATCTTTGTATATACTGTTCCATATATTTATGATGTATTGATTTTTTTTAACCAATTCAAGATGCTTGACAATGTTACGTTAAATATGTTGCATTTTGGCATGCCTTTTGACTTATCTATCAACTATTTATGGACATAAAATCAAATAAAAAAATATCCTGGATTTGAAGAGTATGCATCCCTGGCCTTCTCTGAGCTTAAGTAATAGTTTACTGTACAAAAATTGTGAATGAACTTGACTGTTGTTGTCTTAAATAAAAATGTAAAATAACCAACATTTCTCAAAATGGATATATCTTGTAGTTCCCCCAAATCGAATCGGAATCGAAAATGTAGGTGACTTTTAGCTGAATGTTGAAGAAGATTTTAAGCTGAAACTGTGGTCCATGCTAAAATAAATATAAAATGCCTTTGTGACCATCCCTTTGAGAGACAAAAAACATCCAAAACAAAATTATTACCCAAGGTTCCTGGCAATAGTCATGCACACATCAGCACTGTCAAACCTAACAACTCCAGCATGATCCCAATCATCAGAATACTGATCTTGTGCAATTTTCTCTACCCAATCAACATAACATGCTCAATTTCACTCACCACCACCTGATTTTGAGAATACATATCTGATTGCTTACCTCACTGCAAAGTTTATCAGTCCAATATCCTGTCTTCTGCTCCTCTGTCTAGCTCAGTCAAACTCTGATTCATACCTGCAAAAGAAAAAGACTCATCCTGATATTAGCACTCTAAACATAATTATACAAATATGGTACTCACCACCATTCTGAGATTGTTCTTGCTATCAGTGCCTTGAAAGAAACTGTGATTATTTGATTGGAATCACAGACTTGATGACTCACATGTTGATCTCCTTAATTCCTCGTACACCTGTACCAGTGTAAATACAGTCTGTTGCTTTGGTTACCTTTGTTCTCCCCTGTTCTCCCCTTATAAAAGTCCAAACCTCAAGATGCTGCTTTATTCATCTAGATCAGGGGTGCTCAACCCTATTCTCGGAGATCTAGGAGTTCAGCTCCTACCCCGATCAAGCACGCCTAAACCAATTAATTAGGACCTGGACAGCACTGGATAATTACAGGCAGGTGTGTTTGATATGGGTTGCAATTGAAATCTGCAGGAAGGTAGATCTCCAGGAACAGGGTTGGTCACTTCTGATCTAGATCATCAGGACCAACCTCACTGCAACTAAACTGGATTCTTAAGATCTGATAATTAAATGCAGCCCTACCAGTTCTTTGCAGATCATTCCAAGATGACATTTATAATCTCCCTCCAATCAGGGCATGCACTACAATGTGCTTGCACATTCTCGAAAAGCTATCTACAGTATGTAGTCCAATCAAGTCCTTAGCCAGTCCATCATCAAATGTTTTTTTTTTCAAGAATGAAAGATCTCTGTGTGACTAGTCACTCACTTTTTTCACCATAGCAGATGTAAGTTATCCCCCACCACCTGTCCCAAGATTAGCTAATGAGACGCAGAACCAATTGCTTATGCCTGTATTAAGGAACATTGTGTAACCAACCACCACCTGCCAAACTTGTCCTCATTCCCTACAGTAAGTTCTGTTCATTATCTACCCAACATATCAACTTGTTAACAGGACAAATATTCACTTCCTTCTCAACTAGTCTTCAACTGCAACTTCAGCTCATTAAATGCCCTTAACCCAGGCATGTACTGGCCATCGAGACAACCGGGAGATTCCCGGTGGGCCGGTGTGCATGTTGTTTTTAAATCATTTCTAGTTGTAATTCTATCCTAAAAATTTTAGTGTAGTCTGATCCCAGGCTTTTGTGTCTATTTGGCTGCAGGAAGCTGACAGGAACTGCGAGACTGACTGCTTTTTAAGTTTACGATCAGCACATTTGATGATTGGCTGAGCGTTGACCAATCAGAATTAAGTTCGGGTTTAAAGGCGGTTGTTGAGGTGCTGAGGCGACACAGAGCCGGTGTTACACCATATTCTGTGACTGTCGAAATCTGTGACCCTTGAGGGCGTGGCTGCGTAATTTACACAAACTGTGTACAGTCGGCCTTTTAAACCAGCGACGGCAAAGTCTATGGAAAACATTTGTTTAGAATAGCTGTTTATGCGTATTCAGTGCACAAATGCTTACTTGCTCGCCCAGAACACACGTGTTGTTTACATGTGCGTCAAATATAGGCAACAGTACGTGCGAGAGCCGTGCACGTTTTTAAATCGTTAATTTCTCACTGTTTAGCCATTTATGTATTATATTAATATTATTAAATTTATAAATATTAATACTATATCGATCACGTGTTGTTTACATGTTGGCCAACATCAAATGAAGATCAGTCCTTATTCTTTTATTCAATCTTTCTAATATTTGTAATATTTATTTTATAAAATTATACTTCTATTGATCTATCTATCCATCTCTCTGTCTCTCTCTCTCTCTCTCTCTCTCTCTCTCTATATATATATATATATATAAAACATTACTCTTACGGAGAGTCCCTAAAAAATATCAGACATATGAAGGCATGGTGGGCCGCTCTAGATCATGTCCAGGGCTGTTTTTTTGTCCAAGTCCAGCCCTGCCTTAAACTAATGTAACTAAATAAGCAGAAACATCCTCAAATCCTTGACAATTACAAAATAGCTGCTAGGTCATAGAAAGATGACACACACTGATATTCCAGCATCAGGTACCACATCAGATGTCCACATTTCACAGAGATATACACTCACTAGCCACTCTGTTTGGTACACCTTACTAGTACCAGGTTACACCCCATTTGCCTTCAGAACTGCCTCAATCCTTTGTAGTATAGATTCAACAAGGTACTGAAAATATTCCTCAGACATTTAGGTTGGTCCCACTTTATTTTGATAGTCCGCTTGTTGAATTTAAGTTCCCCAGCGGGAGGGGAACTTCAATGCTATGTGGAAACTTCCACTATGGGGATTTTATCAGAAACCAATCATCTGAAAGAGTATATAAACGAGCCAATGAAATGCCAATGAGTTGGCGGCATCAGCGACCACAGCTGAGCCCGATGACAATCAAATCAGTACAAAAGGGGTCAGATGGCTCCACTGATTTACCTTTTCGCTTTCAGGGCCTAAACGCTTCTGAGAGAGTACGGGTTCCTCTGAAGCTTCCTTCCTTCGAGAGAGGAGAGAGAGGGAGAAAAAGAGAACGAGAGAGCTGCCGGTGCTACAAGCAGGCTGCTTTCTCTCAGTCACAGAGTGTGTGATACGCATCGGCGGACGGTGAGCTGGGTCCATCCTCCCTCGCCTGACATTCTCTGGGTCCGGTCCTTCTAAAGAGCGGTTTGTATAACAATTTTCCTTAAAAGACCAACACAGTCATGCAGCAAGTCTTTTTGAAGACGTCGCTCCAACCATGCGTTTCTGGATGTGGTGGTTTCCTGTCCTCGGATGATGGGCACGAGCACTGCGCTTCATGTCTAGGGGTCCAGCATGTTGATGCGGTGCTCACGGGCAGTGCATACCATCGCATAGCATTAAGATCGCGGCTTGCTCTTGCAAAAGGGCGACCCACCCGACCCACCGCGGTTGGCACTCGGGCTTGCGGATCTCTCTCCATCCAAGCTTCAGGTGAGAGGCTTCTGTTCTTGGATGGTCATTTGCTCACTTGATGACACCAAGGATCAGATGTCAATCGCTGCATCGGAGGATAGGCTGTCATTGTCTGATGAGGATTCGAACCTTGCAGCGTCGGATCTAAAGCAGACATGATTGACGTGCTTTTCTGGGCTGCTTCGGCCGTGGATCGGGTGATGGTTTATCCCCCAGCCCCGCGGGCAGACTGACTAGATGGGTGTTATATGAAGGATATTCTAAGGCTTCCGTCTTCTTCTTCCCGGAAGTGCAGAGTAAGCTCATAAAGTCTTGGAGGGCACCTTTTGGAGGGCCCCAATCTGCATGCGCTTCTGTCCTCACCACCCTTGGAGGTTGGGCTGTCAATGTCTGGGGTAATGAGCGCCGTGTCGAATACAGAGGCAGACTTGGTGGCCGTGCTTTCCCAGGCTGCTTCGGCCGTGGGCCTGGAGATTGTTTATCCCCCAACCCCTTCGGCCAGACCGACTAGAAAGGTGTTACGTGGAGGATGTAAAGAAGGAAAAACCTTCTATATCTCCCATCCCTTTCTTTCTGGAAGTGCACAGTGGGCTCACACACTGCATGCGCCTTAGCCCTCACTATGCATGCTATGGCCACCTACCAGCACTACCAAGCTCAGACGCTGACCCAGCTGCACGAGGATGGTTCTGACCCAGGACTGAGCATGAGCTCCGCACCGCAACCGACTATGCTCTGCGTTCTGACATGCATGTGACATGGGAAGGACGATGGTCACATTAGTGGTCCAGGAATGCCTCCTCTGGCTAAACCTGGCTGATTTGCGCAATGTTGACAAAGTTCGGTTTCTTAACACACCCATATCCCAGGCTGGCATGTACAGCGACAACATCCATGAATTCGCCCAGGAATTCACGCCGGTGAAGGAGCAGTCGGAGGTGATGGGTGAGGTCATCCGGGCGGTAAGACTGCCATCCAAATACACTGCTTTTTGCCAAGGGGGCCACCTGCCTTTTGCTCCACTGATCCTGCCTGCGCCTCCCGCCAGACGGCTGCACCGAGCATCTCGCAGGCAACCCACGCCCCCCACCACAGGGCGCCGCTAAGTTCAGTAAATGGACCGTGAAGCGTCCCTGAGACGGGCCATCTGAAGAAGAGGGAATTTGCTCTTTCCCCCGAGGAGGCCGAGGCTCTTAATCCAACGGTGTAAAAAAAAAAAAAAACAGCATCAAATCCTCAGAGAGATGTGACAGCCCGAACACTGCCAGTCTGGGACGCTATGCCTTCCAGCTCGCAGGATCGGTACACCTCGCCAGTGGCTCACGCAGTGCGGGAGAGCGGTCTCCATTCTCTCGCACTCCCAGCCCCTCATCCGGACTCTGGGTGCGAGATGAGAGCGAGGCCCCGTTTACACTAGTGCGTTTTCGTTTTAAAACGCATAAGTTTTGCTACGGTTACGCCATCCATCCACACTACGCCGGAGTTTTCAAGGTGCGAAAACGGAGCGTTTTGAAAACGCTGGAGAGGGTGTTTTCATTCTAAAAAGCTGCTGCTGTGTCTCAGTGTGGATGGAGGGAAACACATACCTTTGAAAACGAAGGCGTGGCTGCTGAGATCCGATACGTGATTGGGGATTTGGGTCATTGCGTATCCTTTCCTTATTCGTCAAGCGCACATGGCTATAACGTCACCGGCAGACGGCAGACCAGTCTTCACTGTAAACACTGTATTTTCGATAGCCATGGATGTTTTATATTCATTTGTTATTTTAAGTAACAACTCAACCTCGTCATCTGTCCTCAAAAAGACCTCTCTTGCTTTCTTTACCATCGCATTCATCGTTCAATCAGCGTTTGTTGACTAACAATAACCAAATGCCGAGCGAGACACGTGCTTCCTGTTTGTGAAGTTTATTTATAAACTAATTTCGAGAGGATCACGTGCAGATGATTGCTCGCAGCTGGTCCCGCATTATCCAATTTATGATTACCAATCAGATGAGTCCTAAGCCACTATATATACCCTAAGTTCCATATCACAGCCATCTTCGTTTTGAAGAACGCTCCGTTTCAGCCAGCTACTGCTATCACCTCCACAACAACTACTTCAAAACCAGCAACTTCAACAAGAACAACAGCATCATCATCATCAAAACCTTCCTCTTCAAATTGCATCACACAACGCATCCGCCGCATCCTCAACCCAGCAAGACCACAGTCCAAAACTCGATCACCGTCCTCAAACTCCATCTTAACTCTCAAGACGCCGACGATTTAAGCCATTACAATGAAACCAGACCTTCACCGCTCTCCCAGCGGTTCACCCGCGGTAACGAACATCGCACTCTATAAGGGAGTCTCGCAAAAACTAGCTACTCTCTAGCAACGACTAAACATTTAATACATCTTTGAAAAAGGGAGAGGTGCATGACTAGAATGTCGAACTCACCTGTCGGCCTCCGCCTGTCCACAAATCCATGGCATCCTTGCAGTTTGAAATAGTTTGATTGCAAGCGTCCAGGCAATCCAATCCAAAAATGCTGTACATGTACCATGTTTAATTTCATTTCTGATTTTCTCTTGTTTTTCAGAGACCCTGAGAGCTAGCTGCAGAAACTGACCCTCATCCAACCCATTACACTCCACATCCATTCTTAACGCTTTCACGCTATACAAAGGATACATTTCCACTCACACAGCCCACACCCTTGATTTCAAATTCTCACTAGCCTTTTTGATTGAGAGTTTCTGAAGTAACACCATTTCAATCCACCCCACCATATTTGATCTAACTTTGCATGATAAAGAAATTGTCTTTCTTTATTAAGCAAGCAAACAGATCAAATGGCAAAGAACATTCTGTATATATTTTGATACCCCCCCACCCCCAAGAAGCACACACACACACACACACAAATTCCAAAACCCCCTTTTTCTTACACTACAGGAGCACATTACCACCTTTCTTCCTTTTAACTTTTTCCCTCCAAACTTGAACTATCCCATAATTCTATTCACTCATTCACAACAGCTCTGACCCATTTAGAGGATGCCTTTAATTTCAGTTGCTGCAGCAGCAACGTTCTAAACGAGCTCATATACACTTACAATTCCTAATACCACTATCATCACGCTTCCCTGCAATAACAGCAGTAAATGCTTCTGCGGGAGCACACATTGCCTCCATACTGACCCACTACACCTCTGCAACTGCAGAGATGTTTCACTGAGCTACTCTCAACCACTGCACCACTGCATCGTAGTGATGCTCTAGCTAAGCCCTTATTTGCTTTCATCTTTACATATCACTATCTTCAGTATTTAACATTCCTGCGGGAGCACTCTTAACGCTCCAATACCGAACACCACTACACATCTGCAACTGCAGAGGTGATCCGCTGAGCCACACTTACCTATAACACCACTGCAACTGCAGTGACGCCCTAACTGAAACCTTATTCACTTTTATCTCTACATATCACTATTGGACGGTATTTAACATTCCTGCGAGAGCACCCATAACACTCCAATATCGACTACCACTGCACCTCAGCAAAAGCAGAGACTCTATGCTGGGCCTTATCCTCCCCTCGCAACACTGCCGCAGCAGTGACGCTCTGCCTGAGCTCACACACATCTCCATTTAGCCATTCACTACCGATACACTCCACAGCAGCTAAAACGCCTCCGCGGAAGCGTACTTGCCTTCCAACATTGACTGCCACCGCACCTCTGCAACAGCAGAGACGCTCCGCTGAGCTTCATTTCCCCATTGCTCCACTGCCGCAGCAGTGACGCTCCGCTGAGCTCCATTTTCCCTCTGCACCACTGCCACAGCAGTGACGCTGTGCCTGAGCTCACATACACTTCCATTTAACATACTGACATACTCTCCATCACAGCCACAGCAGTTTAAACGCCTCCGCGGAAGCGTATTTACCTGTTATTATTGACTTCCATTGCACCTCTGCAACTGTAGAGATGCCCCGCGTGGCTTAAATTCTCCTCTGCACCACTGACTTCCATTTGCACCTCCGCAACTGCAGAGATGCACCGCTTTTCTCAATTCTCCTCTACACCGCTGACTTCCATTGCACCTCTGCAACTGTAGAGCTGCTCCACTCAGCTAAAGTATTCTCTGCAACTGTAGAGATGCTACATTTAGCTTAAATTCCCCTCTGCACCACCGACTTCTATTGCACCTCTGCAACTGTAGAGATGCTCCACTCAGCTAAAATTCTTCTCTGCAACTGTAGAGATGCTACGCTTAGCTTAAATTCCCCTCTGCACCACTGACTTCCATTGCACCTCTGCAACTGTAGAGATGCTTCACTTAGTTAAAATTCTTCTCTGCACCTTTGCACCACCGATTTCCATGACACCTCTGCAACTGTAGAGATGCTACGCTTAGCTTAAATTTCCCTCTGCACCACCGACTTCCTTTGCAACTGTAGAGATGCTTCGCTTAGCTTAAATCCTATCGCACCTCTGTAGCAGCAGAGACGCTCCTCTGAGCTTATCCCGACATTCATCACAGTCATACTACATTCAAATTATTACATCTGTCTCACTCTCTCGTCTGGTCATGGCAGTCAAACACTGCTACGGGAGCACACATAGCATTCGCAACACTGGCTGCCAATACACCTCTTCAGTTGTAGCAGTCACTCTAACCTAATCCTTTCACACTCTGTACCAATTCCATCCTTGCTCCTGCAAACACTCTCTAGGTACCACTTTCCATTCAGCAGCCGGTTATGGCTTCATTCTTTATTGCCTTTTGGGGGGTTCTTCAATACGCGGCTGCTGTCCCGAGCTTATTAAGGCATCTTGGGGAGTTCTCGAGATCTACCTGAGCTCAAACTCTCCTCTCACCTTGCGAACGGGAGGAAGCCCTGGGCTCGAGGATCTTATGAGCTCAGGGCTCTCTCCCGGGACAGCATGCCAAACAAGCTTTATAATCAATCATCAGCTAAGTGTGAACTCTTGAAGTGAAGTTTATTTATAAACTAATTTCGAGAGGATCACGTGCAGATGATTGCTCGCAGCTGGTCCCGCATTATCCAATTTATGATTACCAATCAGATGAGTCCTAAGCCACTATATATACCCTAAGTTCCATATCACAGCCATCTTCGTTTTGAAGAATTCCCCCTTCCACCCCTACTCCTCCTCCTTCCTAGATGGGTGGCACGGTGGCCCAGTGGTTAGCACTGTTGCCTCACAGCAAGAACATCACTGGTTCTAGTCCTTACCAAGCCAGCTGATGTTTCTGTGTGGAGTTTGCACGTTCTCCCCGTGTTCACGTGGGTTTCCCCCGGGTTCTCCGGTTTCCTCCCACCGTCTAAAAACATGCAACTTAAGTTAATGGACTAATACAAATCAGCACCATAGACATGCTCTTAGTTAGTAGTTATCTTTTCATAGCGATCACTATCTGTTCATTAGCTACTCGCAGGGGAGTTCTCGAGATCTACCTGAGCTCAAACTCTCCTCTCGCCTTGCGAACGGGAGGGAGCCCTGGGCTCGAGGATCTTATGAGCTCAGGGCTCTCTCCCGGGACAGCATGCCAAACAAGCTTTATAATCAATCATCAGCTAAGTGTGAACTCTTGAAATACTTGAACGCGCATGCCCAGAGTGCGCGAATAGTCACGTGATATACATTTCTAGTGGAAGGAGGTCTGTTGAGAAACTCTAGTGTGGACGCGGATCGTTTTCATGCTAAAACGCCGTTTTTAAACTAAAACGCCGTTTTTAAACTAAAACGCACTAGTGTAAACGGGGCCTGAATCTCTCGCCTCCTGCTCTCCCGTGGGACCCCTGCGCTCCCAGGTTGAACCCCCTCTCTCCTTGCTGCCCCACCGCTGGTACGTCAATGATCTATGGGTGTCAGTGGATGCTCAACCCGCCTGGTTAGCGCGGGCTGGCCCATCACAGTGGCTTGTTCACGCGATCAGACTCAGCTATGAGATTTAATTTGCTAAACGGCCTCCCAAGTTCACGGGCGTGTATTTCACCTGGGTCAGCCCTGTCTGCCCCTGTCTTGTGAGAGAAGATGGCTGTCCTCCTGGCGAAGGATGCAATTGAACCGGTTCCTCCAGCAGAGATGGAGATCGGGTTTTACAGCCCATACTTCATTGTACCCAAAAAGAGCAGTGGGCTATGGCCAATCCTAGATCTCTGCGTTCTGAGCCACTGTCTTCACAAGCTGCTGTTTATGCAAAAGCGCATCCTCCGGTGCATTCGTCCTCATAATTAATAACCGTACTTTCATGTCTCCATACTGCCACACCACTGTTAGTTAAAATCTGCGATGCGTCTGAAGTCGAGCCTGGCAGTACAAAGTCCTCCCCTTCGGGCTCTCTGTCTCCATGGGCTTTCACCAGGCTCGCGGAGGGTGCCCCAGCGCCTTTTCGCCTCACGTATCCACATACTCAATTGTCTCAGTGACTGGCTGATTTCAGTGCTCACGCCAGGTCAATTGATTATGCACAGAGACAGGGTACTCCGGCACTTCGACCTATTTGGGCTTCAGGTCAACCGAGAAAAGAGCTAGCTTGCCCCTATGCTGAGCAACTTTTTTCTCGGGTTGGAGCAGGACTCAGTCACCATGACGAACTAATGCTGACCTGTCTGAGAGAGCTCAACAGGGAAACCGTGGTCCCACTGATATTATTTCAGAGGCTCCTGGAGCAAATGGCATCTGCAGCTGCCATCTCCCTGCTCAGGGGCTCCATATGAGACCGCTTCAACATTGGCTTCACAATCGGGTCCCAAGATTCGCATGGCACACAGGCGCGCACTGGGTGACTGTCACTCCTCTGTGTCGCTGCGCCCTCAGCCTCTGGACGGACCCTGTGCTTCTACAGACCTGCGGGCCTCTAGAACTAGTGTCCAGGCATGTCGTCATTTGACGGATACTTCCAATACGCGCTGGGGGGCTGTGTGTTGTGGGCATGCAGCTGTGGCTTCGTGGAAGGAACCTGCTTGCTTTGGCATTTTAACTGCCTGGAGCTGTTGGCAGTGTATCTCACGCTGCAACGTTTTTTACCTGTGTTAGAAAAGAAACACATGCTGGTCAGGACGGACAGCACGGCGGCGATGGTGTATGTCCACCTCATGGGGGGTATCCACTTTTGCTGCATGTCTTAGCTCGCTCGCTGTCTGCTCCCCTGGAGTCATACGTGGCAAATCGCTGCATCTCATTTTTCCCCGCTGAGCTCTACCGTGCAGATGATGCACTGTCATGGCAGTTCCCCTGGGAAAATGGAGACTCCACTCCTAGCTGTCCAGCTGTTATTGGGTGCGTTTTAGCACACTGGCTACACAGCTGGCCCCGAGCGTGCGTATTACACTTTTCTCCAGTGACCCAACTTCAGGGAGGACAAGGAACAGGTCTATGTATTGTGCCCCTCTGGCTCAATCGGACCTGTACTTCACTTTCCTCTTGATGGCCCCTCCCTGGCACATGCCCTGGAAGCAGGGGATAGGCACCGTTTGGCACTTGCGCCCAGATCCTTCATGTGGTCCATAGATGGAGCGCGGAGGACTTAGGAGACCCACCGATCTCATACCCATTTGTAGATCTCTCTTAGAAGAGGTCTGCTCGATCACTCGACTAAGTATCTTTAAGATTTCTGTCCAGGAAGACAGCTCTGCTGGTCACGTTCGCTTTGGTCAAATGGGCAGGTATCTGGAGGCATTTTCGGTCGTCGAAATGTTCCAGCATTTGGGCCAGCACACTCAATTTTTCCTGAGAACCCGGCCCACCTAGGTGTCCTAGGTTCCTACGGTGTTCGTTCTAGACTACGTAGTGAACCTGCAAGCACTGCCCACGGAGGAGGCAGACCCAGCCCCTTTTATTGCTTTGTCCTGTTCGCGCATTGCGTATTACACAGACCATACTCAGAGCTAAGATCCTCTGAGCAGCTGTTTTATCTGTTACAATGATTGGCAGAGGGGAAGTTCATTCATTCATTTTCTTTTCGGCTTAGTCCCTTTATTAATCCGGGGTCGCCACAGCGGAATGAACCGCCAACTTATCCGGCATTTGTTTTACGGCAGAGGGGAAGTGCCATATCCAAATAGAGGTTGGAACAACCCACTGATCAGTGGATGCCATATCCCTCGATTATTAGAGCCAGGTCGAGCCGTGTGCATCCTCTTGAGCGTTAGCACACAGCACCTCTCTAAAATAGACATTATAGAGCTGCGGGCTGGGTGACACCTAATACATTATGAGATTTTTTTATCTTGAGGGGAGAATGCTATGTTCCTTCGCCACAGGGGTTGCCCCTTTTGCTGACAGCTGTTCAGGCTCCTCAGCAAAAAAAAAAAAAAAAAAAAAAAAAAAGGTAAATCAGTGGAGCTCCTGACCCCTTTTGTACTGATTTGATTGTTATCAGGCTCAGCTGTGCTGGCTGATGCCGCCAAATCATTGGCATTTCATTGACCCGTTTATATACTCTTTCAGATGATTTGTTTCTGACGAAATCCCCATAGTGGAAGTTTCCACATAGCATTTCCGTTCCCCCCCACGAGGAACGAGGGTTACTTTAGTAATTGTTCTGTTACATTGCAAATAATTCTCATTAGATTTTAAGTAGACTGTTAGGGTTGGGGTTAGGGGTAGGGTTAGTTTAAATTGCAAATTTTCTTATAGTCAGTTAAATGTCTGTTGAATGTAAGTATCAACAGATATTAAGCAGACAGTCTACTAATACTCAAATGGACCATCAAAATAAAGTGTTACCTTAAGGTCCATATTGACATGATAGCATCATGCAGCTGCTACAGATTCATGCTACAGAACAAATTTACAGATCCATGATGCGAATCTTCCATTCCACCACATCCCAAAGGTGCTCTATTGGATCGAGTTTTGGGGACTGTGGAGGCCATTTAGGTACAGTACACTCATTTTCATGATCAAGAATGCAGTATGAGATGATTCACGGTTTATGACATGGTGCGTTTTCCTGCTGAAAGTAACCATCAGAGAACGGGTACACTATGGTCATAAAGGGATGGACATGGTCAGCAGCAATACTCAGGCAGGCTGTGGCATTGATTGGTACTAATGGGCCCAAAGTGTGCCAAGAAAATATCCCCCACACTATTACATCACCACCAGCCTGAACCTTTGATACAAGGCAGGATGGATCCATGCTTTCATGTTGTTGATGCCAAATTCTGACCCTACCATCTGAATGTCACAGCAGAAATCAAGACTCATAAAATGAGGCAACGTTTTTTTCTATTGTCCAATTTTGGTGAGCCTGTGTGAATTGTAGCCTCGGTTTCCTGTTCGTACCTCGGTTGTAACAAGTGGTTATTTGAGTTACTGTTGCCTTTCTATCAGCTCAAACCAGTCTGGCCATTCTCCTCCACATTACATAATCAAGTGTGTGCAGTTTACCTTGCCTTATGACTCTCTAGACATTGCATATTGCAGGATGCATAAAACCCTGTAATGCGCTGTAAGGGTCCATTTATTAGTCCGATGACGGAGCTAACAGTATGAGTGAAGGTAAATGCATGTAAGCCTTTTAGCACATGTGAAATGAAATATTTTTACTTATGAAAACATATTTTGATTCGCTTTCATCTCCGAATTTAATCTGACTCCAATTTATTATAATTTAGATGCTCATTCATCCAATTCAAGCCGATTACCTTATAGGTTATGATTTGGTCTAATTTAGATTGATTAACCTAATAAATCCTTATTTTCAAGTAATGGTTCATCGTTTACCCGAAGTCACTTAGAGTCAGTATGCTGGCCAGATACATCTGCTCACGGACACACCCTCGCCAGTTCTGGTTCTTAGATAGAGGATATAATTGTAAACTAATTTCCTTTAAGTAATAATAGGCCGCCCCATGCTTGCTTATACATAAAGAAAGTTTGATTTAGTTTACTAGATTATAACATACTAAGTCAGTGATTTGTCAGAAAGCACCAAGTCTCCAATGCTGTGCTCATGCTCCATCCATTGTGCCTGAATGTATGACAGATCCCGGTCGTAGGATTGCGGAAACTCCAGCCTAAAACAATCTACTAGATTCAAATGATTCAGGAGATATTTAGTTAAACATGAATTTTACATTTATTTGTCAGGCAAAGATTTTCCATTCCAATTCTCATAATTACACAAGATAAGCCAATTCAAATTGTGCAACATCAATTCCTCCAAGATAAATTAAGAGTGAATACCTGACTATGTAGAAATACGTTGTAGTAAATGAGTTCTGATTCAGAGCTTCAGACACTCATACACTACAACGGGGTCTTCCGTTACTGAAATCCCCCTGATCCATACCACAACTTTAGCTTAAATAATCAATCTCAGAACAAACAGCCATAAATTCAAGACAATAGAAGCGTCACAAAGACTCTTGCCTGGTGACTTTGAGGTGTTAATCATCTCTGGAGGGGGGAGCATCTGGCAGAGATTTTATCAAAGTCAAAACTCAAATAACCAAATACAAGTGAAATATCACAGTGACATTAAGACCACTTTACCAATCACACAGAGACATTTAAAATGATACCAAACATGCCAAGCTAACGTTTGTAAGTTTAGCAAATACACCACATATATCATTTCACCATAGAAACCTGAATTCTGGTCATTCCTGAGTGACCTTTCAATACCCCTGGTCGTATAACTAGGGAGGGCCAAAAGGTGTGAGGGCTGGTGGTGAGACAGCAGCTTTCTCGTGATTCTTGAAGAAGATTAGAGAGTTTATGGTTTTACTGCCTGGTCGTTCCCGCTGTTTGATTTTTACAACAGTTTTCAATCTTTGATGATCATGGCAAGATAAAACCATCTCTACAGCGCAGATTTCAGTTATATCCATGGTTATTCTGACAGACTGGCACAAATCGGCCTATGCAGATTCTCACTTTAAAAACTGCAGATTTTCTTGACCATGTTTACGTACCTTAATGCATTGAGTTGCTGCCATGTGATTGGCTGACAAAAAATTTGCATTAACGAGCAGTTGGACAGGTGTATCTAATAAAGTGACCAGTGAGTGTAGTTTATGGTGTAGGAGGGATCTGCATTCAATATTATCCTGGGATGTCTGTGGTTCTCCAAACACTTCCAACACATCAGATGGAGTTCAAACGAAGCCACACAATGAGCGATTATTGTTTTTTTCATTGTCTGAGAAATGTTCAATAATTAGCTCAACCTACTAATTCTATCATTTGTAAACCCCATTAATACTGAACGTCCTGCATAGCCACAGCAGTTTTTATCCCTGAATGGCTTTTGTAAATGAGCCCCCATGCAGCTTCCCACCACTAGCCATGGGACTGTGTGATAGACCTGCTACCTGGAACTGAATTGCAGGGTCAAAAATGTAAGTCACAATCTCAGAGCAAAAATTCATGTATGAATAGATCCAAGTGGCTTGCCAACAACATTTATTTGTCATTTCATTTCACCAGCTGTATCCAGTTTCTTTGTGGTGAAAAAGTCAGAGGCACGAGACCCTATATAGAATATCCAGTTCTCTGACATCAAAACTCCCATATCCTCTTCTTCTACAGCCCTGTGAGGAAGTATATTGAGCTCACATGTTCAACTAATAGTCAAGTGATAATAAATACTTCCCAAAAAGATACTGTAATTTGTAAGTCATCTACGCTCATATAAGTCTGTCTGTTTCTTCGTATTCTGAGGTTCACAATCATGGATCTGGGTCAGATCTGGCTAAAGCAGATAGTTGTTATGGTCATTAATGAGTGTGAGACTAATTCCTGCAAAGACCACACTAACAGACAGGTCTCTGCATTAATGTTGTCAGCTAGTCTGAACATCTGCCTGGTGACCAACTTGAAACGGCACCTTCATCTCTATGATGGACACTCATCGTTCTCATGCCCACAACATCCAGGCTGCAGCTCTTCCAGAGGATGTTTGTCCAGAGGAGAACTTGTCACCCAGGCTGAGCCTAGTTTCTTCAAAAGTTTGTTCTTCACTTCCGTCAATTGGTGGAGTTTTGGTACCTTGTCACTGTCACCTCTGGTTTGCTTGGTTGGGGCTGGTGAAGCTGCCCTAAAGTGAATCCGCCTTCACCAGTAATATTTGTATTACACTGATCTTAATAAACTGAACTGATTCTTTCTTATTTAAATAGAGCTACACCAGCATTCTACCACTAATCCCTTTCCTGTCTGAATTTTCCACAATCCGAAAGAGAATATATACACTATCTACATTGTAAAGAGTGCTATAGAATAAAGATGAATTTAATTGAATAATAGCTAAAAATCCCATTCAAGTCTCAAAGGGTGACAAATGGAAGACAGTATTTATTACATACACTGGCCTGTCCAACTCCTGTCTATCTTAGAGAGTTGTATGAATGAAGTTTTTCAGGAATTCATCCACTATTTTGATATATTGTTTATATCAATTGTACAATTCTTTTGCTTTATCAATTGATTTTTTTCCCCCCCAAGAACTATGGTACTTTCTGGGTTTTAACAATTTTATAGACAGTTTAGGAAATTTTAGGTTTCCTCACATTCTCTCACAGTCTCTGTTTTAGACCCCTAAGGCCACACCACTTTTAACTAGCATAAATCCTTCTGCACAGCTTCCGTTCTTACCCGTCCAGTTCCCACCAGTCCCTTCATCATTGAAGAGGTAGATACCTCTACTATCAAAGTGGAAACTGTGATGTCACTCCATGTCGATCCATGTGGCTACCACTCAAAGAAGCTAAGCCAACTGGAGCAAAATTATTATTTTGGTAATAAGGGCATCTTGTTATTAAACTGGCCCTTGAGGAATGGAGACACAAGAATCAACTTAACCATCAGCTATAGACTTGAAATCAAAATTGTTAAAGCACTCTCAAATCTACCAACCTGGTTCACTCACTGCACCTAAGTCTATACTCCCTCAACCATTATTGTGAGTCCAATCAGTTGTCTCTCAATCAGTACCATTAAACAGAACCAGACTGCTTAGAGCTACAAAAAGCAAGACCAATATTTCTCCATAACTACTGCCTTGCCCTTCTGATCTTGCTTTATTCATCTATAAGATCTGGACACCCAGGCATCCTCTCACTCCTCCAACATTGTTGCCGGTGACCTGATATGGCTCATGAGTTCTCCCAGTTAGTCAAGGAACCTGTATCAACACTCCATGACAGATATCCCATAGCAAACATGTTCCATTTCCCTTTACCTTCCCTGTTGATTTACAAAGTTATTCCAAGGATCTACCCAGTTCAGAATCCAAAACTTATCCTAGTCATAGTGGACAGATTTTCTAAAGCATGTTAATTCACACCACTCAAAGGCCCTACTGCTGCACTGGAAAATGCTGAGGCCTTTCATCACGGTTGTGGAAGACATTCTCCAAACCTTTCAGAGATACCGTAAGTCTAGCATCCATGTACTTGCCATCACAAGACAAATGGACAGACAAATTTAAAAACTGGGGAGATACCTCTGAGCCTGTTGTCATGTACACCACAATGTTTGATAAAGTGAAAGGGTGTGTGACTAAGTACACATAAATCTGCAGCAAGTGGTCATGAGATACAAAGTTCAAGCAAATGTCAAACTGTTAGGACTCTGCCACTTCTGTCATGTCTATTTTGTTTTGGAGCAGGCACTGCTCATGTATTGTCATTGACATTTTTCTCTTTCTATTTGTCTTTGTTCTGAATGTGAAGTCTCAGATGAGCTGCACATTCTTATCTTTGTAGTGGGTGGGCATTCATGAGGAGGCTCTGGTTGTGCGTATTTGCTTGTCTTGGTGGTTATGTCATTTGTCTGTGGCATCCAGTTCAGCCTCAGTGCCTCTGTCAAGTTGGTTTGAGTTTTGTATCAGTGTCAGGGCTTGAACAATCAGGCAGCATATGTTAGTGTTTCATTTATTGTGCACTCCTGTGTTGCTGTTTTATGTAGCACAAGGCTTATGTTTACATGCGGCCATGTGTGGAGGTTTTGTGTGAACACACGATTAACCAGTGCTCTCATTGGCTGTGGATTATTGTCCTGTTTGACATAAGCACAAGGCTTTTTTGTTTGTCTCTTTGTGTCATGTGCTCTCCTGTCTATTTTCTAGTCTCACTAATCTAGTCATGCCATTAAAAGTTTATTACAGCTGATCGTTGTCTTCTCCTGTGATGTCCCTGCCTCATCTTGTCCAGCTATTTTTTGCTAGCTCTGCCAATCCAGCCCAGCAAAGTTTGCTTTTTTGTTTTCTATCTCAGGGTGGTTTCTGTAACCTTTTTGTTCTATTTTGACTAGTAATAAACCCATTTTTGTTCTGCATTCAAGTCATTGCTTCTTGCCCACACAGACCCTGGCACAGACAATCTACTGCTTCCACACACCCTATGACAAATTACGTCTTTCCACCTGCAACATATATCTCTAACTGCACTGTTGCAAGCTGAGTCCCTGCTACACACAGTAGGTTCCTTCACCATCCTGAGGCAACCATGCTTGCTTCACTTTTTAGGGTGATGCAAAAAGTCACCATGGGGGGTTGGGCAATGAAACTGAAACGTCTGGTTTTAGACCACAGTAACTCATTAGTATGGTGTGGGGCCTCCTTTACAGCATCAATTAGTCTTGGTAATTACAGATATAAGTCCTACACAGTGGCCAGAGGGATTTTAAGCCATTCCTCTTGCAGCATAGTGGCCAGGTAATACGTGATGCTGGTGGATGAAAACGTTCCTCACTCTCCCTTCCAAAACACCACAAAGTGGCTCAAAAATATTATGATCTGGTGACTGTGCAGGCCATGGGAGATTCAACTTCACTTTCATGCTAATCAAACCACTCTTTCACCAGTCTTGCTGTGCGTATTAGTGCATTATCATCCTGATACATGGCACCGCCTTCAGGATACAATGTTCGAACCACTGGATGCACATGGTCCTCCTGTATGATTTGGTAGTCCTTGGCAGTGACATGCCCATCTGGCACAAGTAATGGGCCTAGGTAATGCCATGATATTTCAGCTCAAATCATCACTGATCCATCCTATGGTTCACTCTGGGCATATAACAGTATGGGTGGTACGCCTCTTTGGGACTTCTCCACACCATAACTCTCCCAGAGGTGGCAAAGGCAGTGAAGGTGAACTCATCGAAGAACAATACATTTTTCAAATTGTCCATAGTCAATGGCAAGATGCACATTTAATTCTGCAGTGAGTTGGGCAACTGTGGTTTTATGCAAAATGTGCTATTCCTCTGCTAATTAAACCTTTAAACTCTGCTCTAACTGATGGAATGTTCATTCAATGAAGATTGGCCACGAGGCAGGTCAAAATTATCTATGAAACCTCCAACACTATATTGGCCAGTGGTTCAGGTTCATTGTCCAACCCCTGTATATATACAACCTCAAATCAGAAAAAGTTGGGACAAATAAATAAAAAAGAAACTAGTGATTTCAAAATTCCCTTTGACACTCATTTCATTGCAGACAATACAACTAATATTATTTAATATTTAATGTGTTTCTCAATATTTTTCTTGTAATTTTTTTCCAACATTAACACATATTTAAATTTTGGTTCTTGCAATACATTTCAAAAAAAGTTGGAACAGTAAATCATATACCACTTTGAAATGTTTCCATTCCTTTTCACAACACCTAAAAGAGGTCTGGGGACTGAAGACAACAAGTCATGACGTGTTTCAGGTGTAATTTTGTACCATTCTTCAACAGGTCTTAAGGTGGGCAACAGTATGGGGTCTTCGTTGTTGCATTTTGCACCTCAAAATGCTGCTACAGATTTTCTATAGGAGACAGGTTGGGACTGCAGCCAGGCCAGTCATATACCTGTATGCTTTTCCTCCACAGCCAGGACTTTGTAATGTGGGCAGAATGTGGTTTTGCATTGTCTTTTTGAAATATGCATCGGCATCCCTGGAAAAGAAGGCAGCATGTTGTGCTCCAAAATCTTAAGTAGCATTAGTGGCACCATCCTAGAAGAGCAAGTTACCTTTGCCAAGGGCACTGACAAAACCCCTTTTGTACTTGTTACTGGCTATCATTTTCTTCTTTTGTCAGTAGCACATGGCATCAACTTCTTCCAAAAAAATACCCGAAATACTGATTCATCTGACCAGTACACATTTCCACTGTGTGAGGGTTCATCACAGATGGCTCCAAGCTCAAAGAAGTCAACAGCACTTTTGGACACTGTTAATATAGGGCTTCCATTTGGCACAGTACAGTTTTCACTGGCATTTGCGGATGTAACTATATATTGTGGTGCTTGTTAATGGATTGCCAAAGTAGTCCTGAGCCATACTTTCACAGCTTTTCTGATTTGGGTTTTTGTTTTGGTGGCAGAGTCTGGGTATTGCTCATGTCTTGTCATTTGGTCTCGGGTGAGCCACATGTTATCTTTTTTGTAATTAATGTGTACACTTCAGAGGAGGCTTGACATGGTCGCTTGTCCTGGTGTGTTTGTTTTTTGTTTGCAGCAATGCTGTTTTGTTCTCAGCGTTTCAGTCAAGTTGGTTTTTGTTTCGGTTGGCACTGGAATTAGAACATGCGTTATTGTGAGCATAGGATTTTCATTATTAGTGTGCTCGTGTTCTGCACTCTTGTGTTGCCATTGTATGTAGCACATGGCTTGTGTTTACATGCGGTCGCGTGCTACTGTTTTGTGTGAGTATGCGGTTAATAAGTGCTCTCATTGGCAATTCATGTGAGCGCATTGCTTGTGTAGTCATGTTGGTGTCATGTGCTCTCATCTACTGTCTAGCCCAGGGGTGCTCAACCCAGCTCCTGGAGATCGACCTTCCTGCTGAGTTCAGCTCCTACCCTGATCAAACACACCTGAACCAATTAATTAGGACCTGATCAGCACTAGATAATTACAGGCAGGTATGTTTGATAGGGGTTGCAACTGAAATCTGCAGGATGGTCGAACTCCAGGAGCAGGGTTGGTCACCCCTGGTCTAGCCTTTCCTATCTTGCTATCCCATTATTAGTTTATTCTGTTCACCTGTTTGTTCATTGATTTCTTCTTGGTAAAGCTTCCTCATGTCTACTGTTCTGTGCCCATCATTTCTCAAGTATCCAGTCTTGTCCTGTCCAGCTCCAATCCCTCCTAGCCCTGCCCTGTCAAGTTTGTTTGTGTTGTTGTTAATGTTTCCACCGCAGGGAAGTTAATGTTGTCTTTTTGTTGTCTTTTATTAATAAATAAAGTCCCATTTTCCCAAACACCTAAATCCTGATACTTTGAGGATAAAAATGCCTTTTACTGTAATATCTCCTGTCATGTATTCAATTATATGTTGACAATATATAAGATCAGTTCTTCTGCCTCTGTAACAGACCAAATTTCTACAGATGTCCCCATATTAGCTTTTAGAAAGCTCTCAATGAGAGTTTGAGTTTTTCCTCAGCAGGTGATCCCATGCTGTTTTTCTGAGTAGGAAGCCAGCTGTGCTTTCAACACTGTTTTATTCAATATGTGTCAATATAGTTACTGACTCACTATTCGTATACAGACTGGACACAAAAGTGATTGTCAATATGCTCTAATTTCCGTTTATAACCTCATTCCCACATGAATATACAATTGATTTTCAGAAATCCTAGAGA
This sequence comes from Danio albolineatus, assembly GCA_903798035.1. Taxonomy (NCBI): domain Eukaryota; kingdom Metazoa; phylum Chordata; class Actinopteri; order Cypriniformes; family Danionidae; genus Danio; species Danio albolineatus. The sequence goes on from CAIGQQ010029329.1 coordinate 343,656, forward strand.
CATAACCTTTTTTATTATTATTTTTTAGACTCCAGACTAAAAGACAATGTGTTAATATAAAACCTAATGGTTCTACATTTACATATAAAGACTTTATTCATTCAGCTATCAAACATTTATTAGACTAGAGGGTCAGTAAGTGAGAATTGTAGAATCTGCAGATGCAGAACCACTATGGGTCATCCTTTTCAGTGAAAGGTTCACATCTATGAAATGCCATGCATGTTGATTTAAAGTTACAATCAGAACTCCCAGATTTTTCTGTAAAGCTGAAAGAATGGTTGCAATCGTTACAGCAAGGTAAACATTAAGTATTATTCTTTCAGTTTGGTCAGGTTTGCATCTCTCCTTATGCAGTTTGACTAACATTTCTATGTTTGTGGCTCTATATATACTGTATGTTTGTTATATTGTGGTTTATATATA
>CAIGQQ010029330.1:3700-14755 GCA_903798035.1 Danio albolineatus
TATTATTATTATTATTATTATTATTATTATTATTATTATTATTATTACAATTTTGGTTCCTGCAACACATTTTAGAAAGTTATAACAGTAAAGCATTTACCAATTCGTAATTTGTACCCCGGTGTCACAGAGAAAGATACAGGAAGTCATTTTTACCAGTGATCAGATTGTATAACCAAAATCATACTAGATGACTTATGCTGAATTGTAATAGTTATAGTTGTAATAGTTATTATATTGTAATAGTTATTAGATATGGACAAGTGTTTACTCGTTGTTTTTGGAACTAAGGTGTGCAGTATGTATGTAATTTTATTATTGTTTTTATATATATGTAACTTTATTTTGTTTTAGCATGGAAAGCTGCTGTGACGTAAATTTCCCTTTGGGATTAATAAAGTCAAACTAATGTTGCCGATTCTTTTCCCAACACTTAAAGATGTTTAGACAATGAAGACACCGAGTGATGAAGTGTTTCAGGTGTAATTTTTTCCCATTTATCCTGCAAACAAAGTGGGCAACAATACTGGGTCTTTGCTGTTACATTTGCGATTCATAATGCGCCATACATTCTGTATTGGAGACAGGTCGGGACTGCAGACAGGCCAGTCCAGTTCCTGCATACTCTTCCTCTGCTGCAGGTCTTTGTGATGTGTGCTGAATATGGTTCTGCATTGTCTTGTTGAAATATGATGGGCGTCCTTGGAGAAGAAGCCTTCATATTGTGCTCCAAAATCTATGTACTTTTCAGCATTAGTGGTCCCATCACAGAACTGCAAGTTACCTTTGTCAAGGTCACTGACACAGCCCCATATCATGACAGACCCTGGCTTTTAGATTTGCTGGGAACAGTCTGGATGATCCTTTTCTTCTTTGGTTTGGAGCACTCGGCGTCTGTTTCTTCCAAAAAATACATGAAATGCTGATTCATCTGAGCACAGTACACATTTCCGCTGTGTGATGGTGCATCCCAAATGCCTCCGAGTTCAGAGAAGTTGATAGTGCTTCTGGACACTGTTAACATAGGGCTTCTTTTTGGCAGAGTACAGTTTTCACTGGCATTTGTGGATGTAACTATATGTACTGTGGTGCTTGACAAAGGTTTGCAGCAGTAGTCCTGAGCCCATGTGCTGATATGGCTCATAGATGAATGGGGATTATTGATTCAGCGCCGCCTGAGGGATCAGAGATTGTTCAGCTTAGGCCTTCACCCTTATCCTTTACGCATTGAAATTACTCCAGATTCTGTCTCCAGATTCAGAGTCTTTTAATGATGTTCTGCACTGTTGATGGTGAAATATCCAAATGTCTTCCTCTCTAACTTTCAGGAACATTGTTTTTAAATATTTCAATGATTTTCTCATGTATTTGTTGACAAACTGGCGATCCTCTGCCCATCTTTGCTCCTAAAGGACTAGACCTTTCTTGGATGCTGCTTTTGTACCTAATCATAATTACAATCACCTGTTGACATCACCTGTTTCATTCATTCATTCATTCATCTTCTACTGCTTTTCTGGAGCCGGGTCGCGGGAGCAGCAGTTTTAGGAGAGCACCCCAGACTTTCCTCTCCCCAGACACTTCCTCCAGCTCCTCCGGGGGGATCCCACACCAGCCAAGAGACATAGTCCCTCCAGCATGTCCTGGGTCTTCTCCGAGGCCTCCTCCCGGTGGGACATGCCTAGAAAATCTCCCTAGGTAGGCGTCCAGGAGGCATCAGAAACAGATGCCTGAGCCACCTCAGCTGACTTCTCTCAAGGTTATCATACCGTCAGAATCTTATACCGGCCCATGCCTACCTCACACTATCCCTAAGGGTGTGCCCTGCCACCCTGAGAAAGAAACTCATTTCGGCCGATTGTATTCGAGATCTTGTTCTTTCAGTCATGACCCAAAGCTCATGACCATAGGTGAGAGTAGGAATGTAGATTGACTGGTAAATCAGCTCAGCTCCTTCTTTACCACAGCGGACCGGTACATTGACCACATAACTGCTGCCGCTGCACCAATCCGCCTGTCAATCTCACGCTCCATCCTTCCCTCACTCGTGAACAAAACCCCAAGATACTTGAACTCCTCCACCTGGGGTAAAGACTTTCCTCCAACCTGGAGATGGCAAACCACCTTTTTCCGCTGGAGCACCATGGCCTCGGACTTGGAGGTGCTGATTCTCATCCTGTTTCATATCACATAATATTTAACCAGTTTACCTGATGACTAGCCCTAAACTGCTACCGTCCCAACTTTTTTGGAATGTGTTGCAGGTCTGAATGACATGAAATGATGAATATTTACAAAAGAAATAAAGTTAACCTGATAAATCATGAATTGTTTTGTTTTCATATTGTCTGCAATGAAATACAAGCCAAAGTGCATTCCTACTGAATATTCTGAATTAAAAGCTCTTATGCTAGTGGGTATTTTTGTGGAAACTGTGCTGCAAAAAGTCTAAGAATTGTCTGTTTGACTGGAAGTGCCTTAAAAACAACATTTATTTGCATTTCCCAGCGATCATTAAAAACATCCACAACATTAAGACAATCAATCTGAAACACAGGTGAAATGAACCACTCATTCAGCAGGATTGAGGTTTATTAGTCACAGAGAATCAGAAATATGTAGAACTGAGTCAGTAACAGGTTAAAATAGCAGCTCTGTGAGTCACAAAACTCTGCAATTTCATTCACATGTTAAACTCAGACTTATTCATGAGGGAAAACTACACAATCTGAAGCCTCACAGCGCTATCTGCTGGTACAACACATTATAACAAACATGCAATGCTCAGAGGAAACATCTATGCTGAAATAAACACTAAAATACGCTTTCTTTCTTAGCGTTTTTGTTTGTTTCTACTTAAAATATCTACAAATTCTTAAATCAAGAAGCATTTTCTTGCATTTTCATGTCTTGTTTTAAGAAATAATGAGTCAAAATTAAGTGAGTTTTTCCTTAAAACAAGAAAAATGATCTGCCAGTGAGGTAAGATAAGTATACGGAGACCCAGATGGGACGTGGTGGTGGGAAAAAAATTGGGTGGGAGAAAAAAAATGGGTGGGAGAAAAAAAATGGGTGGGAGGAAAATATATATTTTTAAGTTTTTGCGTTCCCTCACAAAATAATTTTGCGTTCCCTCACAAAGATGTTTTTCCACAAACACCTCCTGTTCACTTCATACATGTAAACCCCGTTTTTGCCGGGATTCTCGCATATTTTACCATTGACTATGATATGACTATCATCCTATCATTAAGTATTTTCCCATATTTCTCATGTATTTTTTAATCTTGAAGCTCGTTGAAATTAATATCAAATATCTGCAATCACTTTCTTTCCATTAAAGCTGTGCATTGGTCATCACTAGGGCTACACGGAATCTGCGCGCGCAGATTTCCGCAGATTTTTAGCCCATCATTGATTCTGTTTATTTACTGATGTAAATGTGTGTACATTCATATTTATTCTGTTTTCAAATTAATTGCAGTAAAAATATTGATTAATATGAAAATATTCAAATGATTTATTTACAATACACTTTGTAAAGTCATATTTTCTGTCTTTTAGTAGATATTTTTATGCGAGACTTGCTCTGTTTACCAAATAAAGTGGATCTAATTGGAATCACATTATATACAATAAATAAAAGTTAAAATAGTGTTACATTTTATTTCATATATTACATTTTTTGTTATGATACTCCCAAAATCATTCCGCATAAATCCGCAGATTTTTAACAAAATACTCCGCAAAAAAATAGCAAAAAATGTCCGCAGATTCCGTCTGGCCCTAGTCATCACCCTTCATATGCAACCTCTGAATCAGATGTATACGCGCTCCGTATGATAAACTGATCTCCGATCAGCTTCTGGACACACCATTTAAAGTGACACCGCTATCAAACTAGTGAAGAGCAGCAGATGAATCTCTCATTGTTTTTGTTTGATAACAGCGGTGTCGATGTAATAATGCGCAGATCCATAATGAAAGCTTTCCATTACTTTAGTAACTGTTTGTGCTCATTTAAGAGAAAATGAGTTGTGTTTAAAATAAAACACACAGGATGGACATCTTTACATGTTATTAAGAGTATTTGTCTGTTTAAACACACACCCGAATATCAGTGTCCTGCACTTTCGTTCCTCTTTAAATGGCGTGTACAGAAGCTGATCTGGGATCAGTTTATCATACGGAGCGCGTCAGTCAGCGCTTATACCAGTCATTGGCTTATGCATTCGCTGATTCAGAGGTTGCATGTGAAGGGTGATGATCGACGCACAGCTTAAATGGAAAGAAAGTGAATGCAGATATTTGATAATAATTTCAGCGAGCTTTCAAAATTTAAAAATACATGAGAAATATGGGACAATACTTAATCATGGGATAATAGCGGGATAGAATGGTAAAATACGGGATAATTCTTGCAAAAACAGGAGGGTTGACATAAGAAGTGAACAGAAAGTGTTTGTGGAAAAACAGTTTTGCGAGGGAACGCAAAACTTAAAAATATATATTTTCCTCCCACTCATTTTTTTTTCTCCCACCCAATTTTCCCACGTCCCTTCTGGGTCTCCGTAAAAGTATAGTTATTCTAAAGGAAAAACAAGCTCATTTTGCTTACCCCAAAAATAATACGTTTATCTTAGAGATGCAAAAAATACCTGCAATTCAAGAAATTATCTGAATAAATCAGTCAAAAATAGCCTATAAAATTCACTCTGTAACTACAGTAGTCCTAAACCCACATATATCAGAGTATATACACCTTGTAAAATAATATGAAGTGATGATATTAAATGACCTTTTAATGTTTAAATATCTAATGATGAATATGAAATGATTGATAAACACTAGTACACAGAACTGTAGTCTGGCACTCTTGATTTCTGTTAACTGGGAAAATGAGAGATGGTGTATTTTCTGTCTCAACGAGCCAGATCATAAACATGTTCCTCAGTGGTATTATTGGTGTTGTTTGGTAGAACAATAGTTGTTGTGGAGCCGGAGCTTTTCGGGTCGTCTGAAAAATGACCAGCAACATCCTTGTGTATGTGAAAGTAATACAAGAAGAGGAAAAACCCTGAAAAAAAGATCAGAGAAAATTATTTAAGCTAATAAAATAAAACTAAACTAAAATAAATGGATATTTGAAGAATTATTTCATATAATTTGCTCAGTACGTGTACAAAAAACAACTAAAAGCCCAACTAAAGTTTGATGCAGTTGATTCTTTCTCACTAATAATCAATTATAATAAATGTGAAATATAAAATAAAATATATGCTTAATAATAGTCATTACAGGGATAGTACACTGTAAAAAACTTACAAATTGTTCACTCAGTTTAAAATTGTAAGTTAGGTGGACATATTTTTGAGCTCAAAGTTGAATTTACTCATAAAAATGATTCAACTGCATGTTCGGAACTGTTTGTTCAATGAAAGTAAAATATTTAGTTGAGGAGACTTTAAATTTTGATTTCTCCATATCTTCAAAAAATATCTTCAAAAAATAAAGTTGAGTTAACTTAAAATTTTAAAGCAACCGGCTGCAAAGATATTTTGAGTTTAAGCTTCCGTGTATGAAGTTGTGGCAAATTATTCTGTAAAGTATAATCGACTTGAACCAGCCTTTTCGATCAACTTAAAAAAATAATTTGGCACAATTTCAACCACTGAAGCTTAATAAACTCAAAATTTCTTTGCAGCCGGTTGCTTTAAAATTTTAAGTTAACTCAACTTTTTATTTTTTACAGTGTAAAAGATGAACTACCCCTATAAGGGAATATTTGGTTTAGGTATTGGGTAGGAATGTAAAACAAGAATATGTGTACTTATAAACAGTACCAATAAACAGCCAATATCTTAATAAAAGACAGATGATAGGATATTAGTTAATAGTGAGAATTGATACTGAAGTGTTAACAAATCTTTTCTATAAACAAAAACAAGAATGCTTTAATGAATTTAAACAATTAGCTAAATCTGTGTGTGCAGTAGACGCACTCAGTTTCTCACCTTGAAGTGAGTTGAGAGCACAGAAGATGTAATATGACGGGATGAGCATCGGTCCATAACTGAAGAAGGCAACAGCCCACGTCAGACCGAACAGAATAAACAAACTCAACACCATCATCAGCTGCTTTCTGAACGTCTGTCTCTTGCCATCTGTCGCTCTGATGTGTCTGGACTGGATAACTCTAGTGACAATGATGATGAAGATGACTATCGTGAAGATGAAAACGAAGATGTAGTATCCGGTGTTCAGGATATAGTGTATTAAAGGATTTGTAATCCAGCACCTGCAATTACAAGAGCATCAAATTAAATTTAGAAGATATTTTACTCTTTGATAATTAATTAATGTGTGACTTGAGAACAAAGCATACATCCGTGCAATTTTTCCAGATGAAGCGGTTTGGGTCGCTGTGTTATATTCTCCTACAGAAACAACTGCGATAACAGCTGGAGCCGAAAACCCTGAAACACATGCAAAACAAAGGTATTATCAGTAAAAAACAAAACAGAAAACAACTGTCTAAGAGAAAATGATGCACACCCGCGGTGCGTTACCACCTGCCAATGCACAAGGTCTAAGTTCAAAACAGGTTTTACTTAGGAAGTCCAACAAAGTGATAAAGAAAAAACAATGCAAACAATTACCACTAGGCAAAATAGGAAGTCCACTAGACTGACCAGAGCAAAAACAGATAATAAACAAAACATCCTACATAGAGCAAAAAAATTGTAAGTCAAAATGCAAACAAAACAAAGAAAAGTGATAACTAGAGTATATTTGGGCTGGGGGTTTACAGCAAGGATGAGAGTGATAATTAAAGACAGGAGGGTAGAATAAATTGAGTAGACTAACGAGAACAAAATTATCACTAAAGAACCCAAACAAACACTAGGGAAAATGGCAACATCATGAGAAGAAAAAGATGAGAAAACAAACAAACAATAGCTCAGAATCTGTCAGGATCTTCCTTAGCAGGAATCCAAGTGTGCCTCTAGAACCATAGCCCTCCCAGTCCAGTGGGATTCATATTAAATGACACAGGTAGTCTAGCTGTTAAGAAACTAGGTTTACTCATCTGATAACTTTAAAAGGTCCGATGCAGCACTGGTTGAGCTTGTGGGAATTCTATCAGTAGGGGAAGGTTCAGACTGAAGAGACAAACCCACAGAGAGAGTGCAGATATGCGTCTATGGTTTGCCTTTCTCTAGTTCTGGACAGAGGTGTAAATGGTGGCCTAGGCTCCAGATCAGAAGGAAGTGATTAATATACTGCTGAACCGAGGGAACAGCCACTTAAATCCGTTTCTCAGGGGAGCACGAAGGGGGAATCTGAATTGGCAGTCAAAGGGTAAAGGAAACCACCATGCAGATAGCGAGATGCTGATTAACTTTTTCTGCCTGTTCATTGAACTCTGGGTGGGAGGTTTTGCCCAGTTGCAAATATTAATCAAGGATATAACATCCTACTTAGCTGTGGGCCGCCAGTGTTTTTGTAGAAATTCCAGTGTGTGGGAAATAACTGAATGTCAAGTAAGCTGGGAGGAATGTGCCCATTGAAGAACTTAAGGAAAAACTGCCATGGGAACATATATATCTTGAGCCTGAGCTTTACAGATGCCTGTCATGAACCTCCATCTGAATGGTTTAAGGACCTTAGCCAAGGGAATGATAGTTACTGATGTCCTTTCTTGGGAAGTTTTACCATATATTTGTAACAGGGTATCTGGCTTAAGTTACTTGGATCTGGGATGGTAAGATAGATTAAGTTGAACTGGTCAAAGAAGAGTGACTAGCGGGCTTGATGGGAAGTAAGGTTTTTGGCCTGCTGGATAAGTCTAAGTTTTGTGGTCTATCAATACTTGAAACAGATTGCCTCCATTCCTCCAATGATAATTTAAGAACCACCAGCTCCCAGTCTCTATTGTGATAATTGCATTGACAAGAACTGAGACAATGGGAAAGAGATGCACATGGATGAATCCATCATCTCTCCCCAACTGGGACAGCACAGCCCCCAGTCCCACATCAGTAAGTGAGTGAGGTGAGCTTTGTCAAGTATGGCTTTACCTATTCTCAAATATGTTCATTTGGTTTTGACCCATACAAGTGCATGCATACACATATGTACAGTATTCATACACCCAGAGCACTGAGCATCTATTGCTTCCAGTGCGTGGGGAGCAATTACGGTAAGGTGCCTTGCTCAGGGACACCTCGACTCAGTATCTAACATTCCCTTCCCTTTCCTCAGTTCCTGGCCGGACCGGGAATTGAACATGCAACCTTTTGATAACTGCCTATACTGCATTGTGCAGGTCAAGTTTGGAAAAGTGTAGCTTTCTGGAGTAGCTCAAAGGCATTGGCCATGAATGGGAGAGGCTAATATTTCTGTGACATTTTGGCAGGCTTCCATCTTTCCTCCCCTAAAGAAAAAAGAAGAAGAAAGAAATCCCACCTGCAGGAGCTGTAAAAGAGTGAATGATACCTGCTTTTAGGCCCTCCTGGATATATGCTTCCATGGCCCTTTTCTCAGGAGGAGACAATGAAAACACCCAGCCCCAAGGGGGGCACATGTTGGCAATAGCTCTATGGCACAATCATATGGCTTATGTGGGGGTAAAACTGAAGTGTTCTGTTTGCTGATGACTGACTGAAGTGTGTGGCACTGGAGTGGGACTCGATAAAGTAGTGGAACTCGAGAAAGATAGGCTCTTGAGACACAAAGCTTATTACTCAGTGAGTTTAAGCAGTCTTTATGGCACAGGAGGCCCCAGTAAAGAATCTCGCCATTAAGCCAGACAATGTGGGGCTATGAAGCAGCAATGAAGGGGCAATGAAGAGCAAGCCAGGGATAGTCAAAAATTATAGGTAGGTCAAGGGACTCAATTAAACAGAAGGACATCTTTTTCATGTGGTGGAAGACAGAGATATGCAGAGGAACAGTAAGATTGGTTACAACTCCAGGGCCTATTGGTCTTTCATCCAACAGCATCACCTGCAGTGGTTAGTCTAATGGGTTGGCAGCAATCTTGAGTAGCTAATGCCAAGTCTATAAAGTTCTTCACTGCTCCAGAGTCAACAAGAGCTTGGAGTGGATGTTCCTCGGATCCCAATGTCAAGGTAATGAATAGGACAGACTGGAGTTGTTAAGAGAGACAAGTTGAATCCCTTCTAAGACAGCTCTCTCCTTACTGCCTGGGATGGGGAGTTTTCCTTTAATTTGGGACAATCTGAGTGAAACTGACCAGAGCCTCCACAATAGAGGCAGAGATCACTCCTCATATGATGGATGTGTTCCTGAAGAGAGAGTTGGGCACGGCCCAGCTGCATAGAGTCTGTGGAATCTGGTTCTGAGGAATTAGGTGACTCAGTGGCACATGGACATACAAAAGGAACATACTGTGTGGTCAGTCTTCTCTCTTTAAGATGGTTGTTGAGGAGGATAGCTCAATCAGGGTCAATCAGCGACTCGAGAGTGTTAACTGGATCTCAGGTAGCCAACTTATCTATGAGGGCCTCAGACAAACCATTCTGGAAACAATGAGTGCTTCATCATTCCAGCATGCTCCTGTAGGCAGCAATTGTCTGAAATTGCATGGCATAGTCTGCTGCACTTCTATCTCCTTGACATAAGGTGAGTATTTGCTTGGAAACCCCCCTTCCTGAGAGAGGATAGTTGAATACTCACCGTAAATATTTTCTTAAAGATGGAGGCTCCAGCATTCCAAGTGCATTGTCAGATAAGAGAGTGAGTACATAGAGGATTTCAGCCTGATCTGAAGGTGGCAGGTTGTAACTTGGCTCCGGACCCTGAGATAAACATTACAAGGGAATTAAGGCAAACATTAACGGAGATGTGGTTCAAGCTGAGGTTGAGGGGCATGGATAACAGGTACATGGGTTGAAGACTTGGCTGGGGTTGGGCCAGGACTTTGACACAGACTGTCAGAATGTTGTCGCATGGAAGTCATGAGGGGTCTCATCATCTACCACCAGTGTGCAGCATCCTCCTGGATGATGCGACGGCAGCCATATTGCGCCAGACCGCACACCGCACACCACACACCAGCTGATTGGTGGAGAAGAGACAGAGTGATGAAGCCAATTATGATTTGGGGATGGTTGTCCATGATGGACAAAGATGGACCCCTACTCTTTTTCGAAGAAAATCCTGGGATTTTTAACGACCAGGACCTCGGTTTAACGTCTCATCTGAAAGACGGCTCTCACTGAACAGTATAGAGTCCCCTTCACTATACTGGGGCGTTAGGACCCACACAGACCGCAGGTTGAGCGCCTGTTGGCCTCACTAACACCACTTCTGGCAGCAACCAAGCTTTCCCATGTGGTCTCTCATCCAGGTACTGACCGGGCGCAGCCCTGCTTAGCTTCAGTGGGCGACCATGTGAGAGTTGCAGTGAGCTAGCTGCCGGTCTCTGGTGAAATAAATGTATGTTCTACCGTTCACCCACATGAAGGGGTGATGAACCTAAACTGCCAAGGCACAAGGTAAAATCAAAAAAAGGTCTTTATTTAGGAATTATAACAGTCTTAAAAAATTATGCAAGGCCAAACATTACCACAAGGCAAATATAACCCGCGACTAGAGCAAAACAGAATACAAACATAAAGTGTCCTGTAGAGCAAAAATGGCTTTTCAGCCAAATACAAACAAACCAAAACAAAGAGGGGTGATAACTAAAGGATCTGGGCAGCGGGCTTACGACAAGGACAAGAGCAGGTCAAACCCATAAACCAAGTGAAAGGTGAAGACAAACTGGTACAATAAATATACCCTATTTAACTAGACACAGCAGAACAAAATCGGGAAATACTGGGGAAAATAGCGACATCATGTGGAGAAAAAGAAAAACACAAACAATATCTCAGAATAGGACAGAACCCTTGTTTTACAGCAGGCATTTGCCCCATCACTCACCCCAGCCCAACACTGTGATCTTCCTCATGTAGTTTGTGATGGAGACGTTCTGTCGGATGAGCCATAAGTACATATGAAGAGCTTGAATGAAGAACCAGGTGA